>JANAWD010000177.1:0-65950 GCA_027627245.1 Meripilus lineatus | reverse complement strand
CTGCCCACTTCCCTACTTACACGCCCCTTGGCGAACGTTCCGTCCGAGTATATCATTGACCGCCTGCACTCTCTTGCTCCCCACTACCTGGAGCAAGCCAGAGACCGCAGACTGCACTATCGGTATGTCACTTGTCATCACACTTCCAGTTGCCTTTCTTTGACACTGTCACCCAGTCATTCCACTGGACTCTCTCTATCGACCCCGACCCGAGCAGGCATCGCGGTCCTGCGGGTCAAGTCCAAGGGTCTTCCCCGAACCTCTCATCAACACCGGACATAGGGCTACGGACAACAGCCTCCAACCCTCACCGCGAATGGTCATGAAGGTAACAATAAATTCCATTCAACAATGTGATATTCCTCGTCGGTTCCTTACATATTGCCTTCGCAGCTACATGCCGACTACCTCTCGTCACAATCTACCCTCCTAAGGGGTCTCCTCGCCGGAGTATCTCCTCTTGATCTTCTTCACCATTCTGGCCCCGCAACGCCAACCTGCCGCTCACGTCGGCCCTCTCATCATCATCATGCTGCTGCTCTTCCCTCGCAATCTGCGCATCCTAACCGAACTCGTCTTCCTTCTTCTACCAATCTACTCCCACGTATTCTTCCTTCGACACCTAATCATCCGACTATCTATCTGCCTGTCCCAGATCCGGTATCATTCCGCCTTCTGGTCCACTATATGTATTTTGGGTCGACTTCGTTTATTGAGGATGCCCTTGATAGGGGAGAGTTGAGCTGGGAGGGTTTGGCGAGGAATGTGGAGTATCTCGGACTTGGGGTGGAGGTCAAGGTGTTTTTGGGTAGATGGTATGGCAGATGGAAGAGAGGTCGTGGCGTCTCGCGCTTTTCCGACGACGACGATGATGAAGACGAAGAAGAGTACTCAGATAGCGACGACGACGACAACTCGAGCTACGATGGGAGTGATGACGAGTTCGAGTACACTCAGACCGAGTCTCGAAGAACCAGCGTCACTCTGGTGGGTGATGAACAGATGGATATCGGGAAGGATATCAAGGAGATTGAGTTGGAGAATTCGCGGGGGAGGGATAGAGCTGTGAGACGACTTGGACACGCATGCTCGTTGCCGGCGCTGCAGACACCCTATGGTCGTCCGCAAACCCCTCGAAACCGGAGCGAATAACCGCGCCACAGCTTCCGTTCTTGGTCCCTTCCCCGACACTTTACTTCAACGCTTCGACACACACGTTGCACTTCCTCCTCCATTCACCTTTGCATTTTTTCGACTTTCTATCATTATCAGTAATATGTTTTCCTTCTTGTTCACACACGTCTTTATCAACGCATCATTCGTAAGTGTTGTTTCTATCGCTCCCGTCTGACCGTTCTCATCCGTGCCGTGTTGGATTCTCCAGGTCCCGCGATGCATCTCGTTCCGGTGACGACCATTGCCATTTATGCCATCAGCGCATTCAATTTTCCCTTTCGACGCCAGCCGAGCCGAGGCTCTGTCTCTTCCGCTTGCATCTTGCGTCTCTCTTCCCCCTCGCGACCTTTTCGATCTTCTCTTTCGATTTTCCTTTCCTTCTGTCCTTGGGTATTGGCTGTCCTCGCGACAGCCATGGGCGATCGACCAGATTCAGAGTGGGCTCTAATTATTGTACGGACTTGAAAACTGACAAATCGGGTTTCCATGTGTATATACTGTGTATTGCTGTACTTTCCTCACCAGGTCTCGTCCTTTTTCCTTTTCTTCATGCATGTCATGTGTACCGTGTACTGCCCTCTTACCTTTTGTTTTTTCTTCGCTTCCAATGGACGTCTGATGGGAAAAATAGAGACGTTGCCAATGTTGGCTCTTTTATCCTCTACTTCATCACTTCGTATTCATCTCCATCTACATTGATCCTATTTCCCCGCCTCCCCACCTTTTGTTTCGACGCATATACTTACCCTTGAGTAGGTTTGTCAGTCATAGTCATAAGTATCAAGTATCCTAGGCGATGCGCAATGTAATTCAAAAATGTACGTCTGTCCATTAGTGACTTTACCCGACCTGCGGACGCGGATGTCTTGTTCTTCTCATCCGAAGACCGAGCAATGCGAACTTGGGCGCTGGTATTTTAGCGAGCAATGGAAGGTGGGAGAGGACACGGATGTTCCTGCATATCAGAACCATTTCTTCACACATCACACTTCTCTTCTCGTCACAAGCCTCACGAACCTCACAACCACGACTCCACGGTCCTCCACGACGTATACGTAGTGACGGCTGCTGACGCCGTCCATCCAATCTCTATCTGCCAACGTGCTACTCAACGCCATCAACCGATCGCTTATTAATTCTTGGGAATAATCGGGCGAGTTCTGGTGCTGTACTCGAGGATTGGGGGTGAGATCTCCTTTTTGGAGCGTGTCGGCTATGAGTGTATCATTCGTTAATCGTAGGTACCGGTCTTGTTATGAAGGGGTCTGATGGGAAATGAATGTGAGTAAGTTCTGACTGGGTTTTCTATAAGTCTTTGTTGTAATTGGCGTAATTTCACAATGCTTTACAGCTTTCGGACCTCATGATGCGTTCAGTAGCATCGTGCATCATCCATCATGACTTGTCTTGCAGTGCGCAGTGAAATTGTGCGAGTCAATGATTGCAAGTCGTCGTATAGCATCAATTATTATTTATCAGGTGTGTAGGATTTACCAATTGTATATCTTGATCTTCCCTTTGATGTTACTTCACTGGGATGCACAGTCCGTGTGCTGGTGTCTAACTGGATTTTACGTTCAATATTGGTCAGATATTGTCAGACACCCAATCTGACCGAGATGTCCTCGTGGCGACCGCGCGATGTGGATTTTACGGTCTAACTCATTAGCATCTACACCACATCACCCGCCCGTCGGCACTCGATTATATTGGGCAGGGTGGGCAAACTCTAAAGCATGGAGAGTACCAGTTTGTTCATACAGTACGCACGAGTGAGAGTGGGGGATCCCTCGAGACTCTGTTCTTTTGTTCAACTTATTGTGTTCGGAAAACCCTTCGAGGACGCATATGACCCATCGGTCTGGGAGGCGGCCGACGCTTTTCAAGACGCGAAAAAAAAAATAACTGTTGAAACCTTGACTTGTCAGACCATGTCTGGATCCGTAAAGGAACAAACACGGTAGGGGGCACCGGTCACTCAGCTTTGTACCGCTCTCAAACCTTTCCCAAACCTTCCCAGATACAGTATCAGGCAGCATCATATCCAACTTTTGTTCCATTTGAACCACCTTTCCTCCCAAGGTCCCAAGGCCCCAGGGTCGCAAACGGTCACAAGAGGCCAGATTTTCCTTGTTATTCGTTCTTTACTCGAATAGGAAACCTCGAGAACGGGACCGAAAGGTATAAAAGTGCATTCCGGACTTTCTCGATGTTGACGCGGTTGACGCTTTATCATGCTTACAATTGATTGCTTACTTGTTATTGAATGCACAGTCCTGAGTACTAGTGTGGATCCAGATGCCCAGGATTGCCCAGTATTTCGCGTCAAAATCTCGAGATGCAATTTGTGCATCCGAGACATTGGAATCACGATGTTGCTTGTGACGTACGTACGTAAGGTTATTCGACCCGTGGATCTCACCTTGCCAATGCAATTGTTTTGCAACCGTGTGCTCGTCGCGGTGCCAGCGCTGATGGGTCCATTCCGTGCCGTCCGGCGTGGGTCTCACTGGCCTCCACAAGCCTGCATCGTACTTTCATGGACACCGCACTCTGACAAGCCGTGTGTGCCGTGGTCGTGGCTGCGCGGCCTGTGAGGTAGACCCGGTCGGGGTCCGTCAGTGAGACCACAGTCGACCTGGTCGAGAGTCGAGAGTTTCGCGGGTATGGGTTTGGGATGAAGAAAACAAAAAGACGAAGTGATTGCCTGCTTGCCTCTGTGCCACCAGAATATCAAGATCGGGAGGGACCCGGAAGGTGTGCGTGCTAGGTATGTTTTTCTTTCTCTCGCTGAGGTCAGTCAGACTCGGACCACACTGATCATGATATGCATAGAGTTTGACCGGTCACCTGTAGTTTCAATCACCAATTTAGTGAATTAGTTTGAACCCATCTTAGGGTCATAGATTGAATTCATTAGAACCAACAACCAGAGCCAACTAGAACATGGTCAAGAGACGGACAACAACCCAGCGGTGCTTCGGAGATGGGAAGAAGGAACCCATCAGGGTAAAGCCTGAGATTGTGGGACTTGTCACTCTCGTCACTTCGCGCGAGTCGCTTACCGCGAGCGAAAATGTCGGACGCAGCGGGTACGCATCTAGGGCGCAAGATTTTCACGAGATGCATCAATGCAGATGCGCGCTACTTACTCTTCGTTGGAGTGGATGAATGAGATGCGTAGATGCGAGAGAGATGCAAGTGATCGGTCTGATTTCAATTCCCAACTCGGGGTGCAGAGGTCCGCGGACAGTGAGAATGCGAGAACGTGTTATGGAGCGTGTCGTGCGCAATGCACAGTACACATGTATTTACACACAAAAGATAGCAACAACAACAAAAAGACAAGAATGATTAAGTGAAAAAGCGAAAACACAGTTGAGAAAGTGGTATTCGGAGAAGAACTATGACGATATGGTATAATATGGAGCGGAACCGAAAAAGAGCTTGTTGGGGAAAAGGGGGTTGCGGTGAATTAAGGTTGCCAAAAAAAATGGGAGATGAAGGTGAGAGCGAGAAAGTACATTACATTACTGTCTGTTTCCATTTAACTTTGTGAGAATGTTACCGGAGGCTAGGGATACAAGGCCAAATTAAAGCGGGGAGGGATCCGGATTATGAGTTACAAGTATTATGGAAGCGGCGGCGAGAGAGGAATTATGATAAATTAATAAATGAGTCTAGGGGATGCGGAGATGTCAATGTGTCCGTGGTATGCAGATGTCTAATGAGGTATCAATTTTTCCAGTACACTGCGTGGTTGCTCAAGGTTCCATCTGTCATCCGCTTGCAAGTAGCTAGCAGGCTCAAGAATTTGAAGACCAGGAAAGTCCTCCGGATTTGGTCGGCCCTCCCATTGGTATTCCAAGTCCGGTCGTGGTGTTGGAATGGGAACCCAGGGTGCCTAGAGGTCGAAACAATAATCTGTGAGCATTCTGTAAATGACAGCATATCATTTTGCTTCACTTACCGCCCTTCGCCCAGCTGCGATATCATCCCAGTTGATATCCGCCATGTACGCATGATCGCGGATATCAAAAGCTTCTCTTGGTCCGTCGAGGTCCAGGAACATAACGCTCTGCAACCTCAAACCCTGAATGGGATGTAGGATCTCCTCAATAAATCGTTGCGACTGGGCGCTGACTTTGCTTTCAGGATTGAAGCGGATTTCCCCCTTGAAAAACTGCTCTTGAAGGAGGTCATAAGTATGATGACCCTTGACCTTGTCCAAAGTCTGGAAAATCATTGATCAAGGATGTTAGGAATCACAGCAATCGCGGACAAAAAAGAACTGGTTTGAACTCACTGGCACCATTACCCCATTCAACATCTCGAAAAGGATCACACCGGCGGACCAATAATCGAAAGAAGCCTTCATAAAATGCTCAATTTGCGTTGTCCTGTCCGCACACTCGGGGGACATGTAAATTTGTGTCCCAACACCATGCCAATCAAAATCATTGCCTTCCTCCCAATGGGCCGAGCACCCAAAATCGCCGAGCATGAGGTATCCGTCTCCGTTCACGAAGATATTTTCCGGCTTCAGATCCCGATGAATGATCCCGTGCGTGTGGATGAATTCAAGCCCGAGTATAATGTTGGAGAAGTAGAATTTGGCGGTGCTCTCTGAGAAACGTGTCTTGCGCTTCATTACTTGCATCAGGGTGCCGCAACTGCCGAGTTCCATGAGCTGATAAAGCTTCTTTTCGTCCACGAAGGTGCTGAGGAGGCCGGAGACGAAGGGGTTCCAGGGGAGTCTGGACAGAGCCATGCGCTCTACGTTCTTGAAGTTAAAATCCCCGCGTCTCTGTACCACATGAAGCCACCATAAGTCCCAGACCGAAAACAAACAGCTCTGGCGGATACTCACCCTTTCCCTCCTCCGAATCCTATACTTGTCAAAGGCTTTCATGGCCATGAAAGCCCCGGGTCGGTCCATTGGGGTAGCCTTCTCCCCCCTGTTTAGGATACGGATCGCGGCGACTGTTCCGTATGATCCTGTACCTGAAGAGTAAAAGTCAGATGAACAGATCTTGGAACGAATTGAGGAAGCTCAAAAACGTACCTAAAATAGATTGTACGCCCATTTCCCTGAGCTCTAACTTGTCGGGTCTGCGGAATTCAGGTGTGGCGGCTGGGGTAGTGTCTCGGGCGTATGGTGAAGAGTTGACACGACGGGTATTTGCTCTTCGGGTTGCCGCGCGTTGAGGCGATGGCTTCTTTGATGGCCCGGGAAGAGGAGGAGACTCGACCTAATTGAAAGGGAGACATGAGCAGGCGCACAGCGTGAATGAGGATTGAGAACTAACCTCCGGAATAGTTTCTAGGTTCACTGGGAACCCTCGGTTTGGCGCGTCTTGGCTATTCCCAGCAGACGGCCCAATACCACTATCATTTTGTGGGGTAAGTCCAGCTTGACCTGATCGCCGACGCGTCGAGGAGCGAGTGGCAGGCATTTCGAGTTATGGGTAGAGTAAAGAGATGAGGAGATGGGAGGGGAGTTCAGTAGAAGATGAGGAGCAGCTAGAGAGGTGCTGGCAGGAGAGAACGATGGTAAGAGAGAGACCTGAAGTGTTGTAGAAGAGCCCTTGTCCGAGCTGCCTTTATACTCGAATGCCATTGTTCTCTTGCGTCCAGCCCACAGTTCCCACGCCTCTGAGGGCCACTCCATTTGACGCGTCTTGACGCGTACACGTGCTGGGAAAGCCCAAGCCACGACCTGTTCGGGCACAAGCATTGGTGGCCTTTCTTTGTTGAAACGTTTCTGTGGCCCTATCGTCAGTACCGCCTCAAAGGCCCAAAGGGAAAGCAAAATACAAAGGGCGGCCAGATTCTATGGACTTCTAGATGATGTGGGAACGTGCACAAGCATCAGGCAATTGTTAGGCCACCTGAGTCAAAACTCGGGAACAGGCCATTGCTTGGACGGAATCAAAAATTCAAACCTTGGACCGTAAGATAGGACCTGATTCAGGAAGGCTCACCCTCAGTGTCTTGCAAACGATATTGTATCGGTCTCATAGTTATGCGGGCTGTATAGAGTAGGGGTAGTGACGACACGAGTGAGACCGAGGGACATTGAGGGTCCCGAAGAGCAAAAAGCAATCCGTGATGAATGAATGGACGATTCTATATGGAAGATAATCGAAAGAAAGAAGACTTGAACCTGATCATATTACTTATACTTTGAGAGATTGTGAGTGGTACTAAGTACTGAAGGAGCGGACAAAAATGCGATATATGAGAACAAAAAACAGGACACGAAGAAAGAAAAGAAAGAGCATCAATGCTTGCTGCCGAATACCATCATTATAGCGAGGTTGTCTGATTATGTAGGCGTGAGTCGTTTAAATCGCAATAAGAGATATGATCTGCTCACCAAAATGACACAACGGAGGAGAGAAGAAGTCCAGATAGAGGTCTAAGGAAATCCAACAGAAGTTACGGATGAGCCGAGCGCAACGTCGTAACAATGGCGACCAACAGCTCAGCTGTATGCTACAACCACCAATACCTACCCCACACCAATCCCAAGAACGAAAACTACGGGAGCCATATCTTGATTGTCTGGTCGACGCTTCCCGTCGCGACGACGTTGATAATCTTCTCCACCTCCCCACCTTTCGCGTGTGAGGATCCTGCACCGTTTGGTTTTGACGCGCTGTCGCCTTCTGATGATTTTGCAGTTGATTGTCGTCCCCAGGCGAGAGATGTGATGAAATGTGAATGTGCCTCGACGGTTGTCTTGACGCAACGTCCAGTCGTGAGCTCCCACACTCGTATTGTTTTATCATCGGACGCGGAGAGCAGGAACTTCCCCGTTGGATGGAAGACGATCGCTCGGATCCAGTTGTCGTGTCCATCCTACACAAGATGTTTGGACAATCAACGCTATACTTAAAAAGTCTCGAGGTACCTACCAGTGTTCTAATTAACTGCCCGCTCTGGACATCCCATAGCTTGATATGTTTGTCTCGTGCACCTGTTACAATGTATGAACCCGGTTTAGCGGAACGGTCATTCTTCTAGAGACAGGGAAAAAGGGTCAGATTCGGCCGTTGAATTACAAGCCTCCCCATACCGGTGCACCCATCAATTCTCGGATCGCTGGGTAGGCATTGACGGGTGCAAACACAACAACTTCAACTGTATTATCATGCCCACGGAAGTCCATCTTTAGCTCGCCAGTTGATACGTCGCAGACGCGAGCGGTCTGAAAGTTTCCTGAGCATATGGTACATGACGGAATGAATGAACCCAAACGTACCTGGTCATTAGAACAGCTAACCACCAGTCGCCCATCATCTGATGGCATAGCACACCGCACCCAATCTGAGTGCCCTGTTATCGTCCGTACTAGATGCCTGGGAGATATCAAGGAGATTAGCAGCTACGCTTGATAGCATACATTTTACGAACGTCGTAGCAATATCAAAAATCCTAATCGTTCGGTCTCTGCTCGCACTGATAATCTGTTGATCTCCAGGCATAAATCGGACTGATGAAATAGTGTGTTCATGACCAGGGAATGTCTTTGTATTTCTCCAATCGTTCTGGGTATCCCAAATCTTAATGAAGAGATCGGATGAACATGACACTGAAGCAGAACATCACATGGTCGATGATACAGGATTTCATAAGTATTGACTACACTCCAGGAAAAACAGACGCACCAAGGAGGTTCCCTCTACTGTCAAAATCAACATCATTCACCGATCTCGTATGCCCTTTCAGTGTTCGCTCAAACTCTCCCGTCTCCCAGTCCCAAATCTTGATTGTAGAGTCCTCACTAGCAGATGCGAGGAGACTGAATGTCGGATGAAAGGCCACTTTGAGTACATGACCCCGGTGTCCGGTAAGAACATATGAAGCAGGGGCCCGTGGTACCCAATCTGTTTGAAGGGCGGCTCGCTTAGCAGGTGACATTGAAAGTTCTTCTTGCAGTGCTGAATTCCGATTCTCCAAGTCCATAATCTTGTTTAAAGATAGCACGGTGCCTGCGTCAACCTACAACTTTGAAGAAGCACAAGCATATAATCAACAGACCTTCTTCTGTAGTCGAATGACGCTCGTCCATTTCTTCTCTAGCAATCCCGAATATTTCGACTTGGGATCTGGGGTAAAGTCAATCCCCGTTTCTTCTCTGAGTGAATTGTATGCATCGATGAAGTGGTTGGCGTGTAGATACTCCAGTATCGACTTATGGCTGTCAGGATAGAGATTGGCGCTAAGGTATCCAGTTGAATTGCGATGATGTTCAAGACGTACAGTTCCTCCTTCTGTCTGTCCGACAGCAAAGACATCCTGGCTACTCAACTCTCCAATGTACTCTCGTGTCAATCTCTGGTATGATGTCGTGAATGAACAGTGGTGGAAAGGGGATAGGACGGGGAGGAATGGCAGCGGTTTATGCTTGAGCGGTGTCGGTTGGTTGGCGGGTTGCAAGACGCGTTGTCCAAATTCACCAATTTGGGACATTGTGGCGGATGTCACCCGGCATTCTCGACAGAGCGAGCATCGTGTTCAACGTTCTCCCAAAACATTCATTTCGTTTCACTGCAACTACTTATCATCTCGAGGCGTACAGACACGAAGAGAGAAATACAGTCAAATTATGCTTTCAATATACATCACAGTCGAACACTTCAAATTTCACGTTCCAGTCATCTACCAATCATCCTCGAAGACGTCTTCATCATACGGATCCTTTGAGTTTTGACAACCACCAGCTTGTGGAGTACTTACGGGTTGTCCATAATCATTGGGATCCCTCTCCGAGTCGTCTGAGTCACTGTCCTTGGATTCTTGCTTAATCTCCTCCGGCTCAACCGTATCTCTCTCATCCACGACCATGCCAGTTTGACCAGACGACGGCCAACGAGTCAACCTCTGGTCATCTATAGCGTTTCCCGATGCCATCGCATTCCACATATTCCCGATAAGCCTATAAAAGAAGGTAATCAGCGAATGTATATAATTATCTCATACCCGACCCCGAATAGGCCTATGGGACCCATTCAGGAAAGGGACTTTCCAAGAACATACCTGCTTTCATTTCCAGCGCACCAAACTTTATCTCGTTTCTCCACAGGTGCGTCCATGTCCAAAATAACATCTGGGACACCCAAAGAGATCGCATGGTCGATCACAAAATCGTGCGTGAGGTTCCGATTGGTCATTGTCGAAAACATCCCTCTGACATCGACGGAGAAGACAGGACTAGTCTTCTCCCTCTTATGGTCGTCCCAAAAGGCAGACGAACGTACAGGCGAACTGCGGCGAGGAGGAAATTTTCCTCCTTTTACAGGCGATCGGGAGCGACTTCTCCCATATTTCGAAGAGCCCGGACGGTTATCCGGACTGAATGAGGGTAAATCTCTACTAACAGTTGAATTCATTGGCCGAAGAATAGGTTCTATCCCTTTATGCCAATACGAAGAGTCGACTCCCAAGGAGGCAAAAACCTCCTTAGGAAAATCTTTGTTCGCAAACAAAACCAACAGTGGAGAACGAGTGCCTTCCTTTGGAGGCACTAATAACTGTCGGACACGCGCAGTGACATCCTCTTTAGAAAGTACTTCCGTGTCACCAAAAGCGAAGGCCTACCACACACGAGATAATCTGTCAGTTGTGATATCGTTCATGAACATCAATACGCACTTGTTTCTTACGACCAGGATTCCCGAGTACCGAATTCTCTTTAATCCGTAGATGTACCGTCGAAATAGCAGTCAAACCGCTGCCTCGCGGCGGTAACGCGTACTCTGTCCATCCTACATCCAGGATCTTTGGGTCCCGTTCCCTCTTCATCCTGGTCCGATCATCGGCTTCCCATAGATTATATGCGAACGATATAATCCGGAGGTTCTCCAACCATGGAACCGGGGAGATCGCGAAATGGCTGAGGGGGTATAAGCCACCTTGGGCGAACATATACAAAAGCCTACATCATAAATCAGACTACTAAAATTTTAAAACAACTGGCTCAGAGTCCTCACCTTTGATGTTCAAAGCTTCCTCGAGAAAGTCCCTTTTCACTAGACTCACTATTCCCGTTCGTCGTATACTGCGTATTCGCCTTGCTCCGATCCCTAGGCTGCCCTTTGGGCTTCTTGGAATTATAGGTACCAAGCTTCTTCTTGAAGTCATTGAATGTGTCGAATTGTATTGGAGAGAGAGAAACAAATCGAGTAGAGAGCCAAGGCGCCTTTGGGTTCCTCATCGCCGGAATCCTTGGCCAGTTTTCTTCATGAATTAAGATGTAGGACGCGCCACAGGGCATTATTCCTGAAGAAACCAAACGAACCCGAGGTTAGTGGCATCCAGGACATCCCCACAAACGCATAGGAGGGGGTACACGGTGTGAACCCCTACGCACCCAAGATAAGTTGATGCCTGAGAGGATAGAAAGTCTCCGCAACTTGATCAGGTATCAACGGTCTGTGTACCACAAAGCCACTCCCATGTCAGACCGAGTTTCTAACGCGTAACAAAAACCAGAACATAGAACAATCAATTCACTCACTTTGAATGATTCTCATAACCAATGATCTGATACAACCGTGCAACTTCCGCCATCTTCAAGTAGGCAGGAGCAGTGCTGGTGGAGGTCACTGTTTGAGGTGTGGCTCCTGTCCTGGCAGGAGCTCTTGTGGAGGTTACCGTCCAACGGACTTGACCCCACCAGCTTTACGTTTCTCATGGTCACAATGGGTCTATTGTCCAGTGCGCGCTTTGCCTTTTCAATTTAAAACGACGCGTTTGCACAAAGTCGCGACATGATTGGCTCACTCAAATCAATTGATCGGGGAAGTCTGTTCTCAAAGACCAAGGATACGAGAAACAATCCACTTAAATAATCAAACATTCGAATTCCTGTATACATACGACCACGTCCCTTTTTCGACGTGACGATTCAAAAAAAGAAAGAAAAGAAAGCAAGACAAAGGGCTCGAGTAGAATAGAGACAATCGAGAAGAAAGGAAGAAAAAGAAAATCACAAATACACGATAACATTGTGGTATGTAACAGCACATATTGCAGGACAATTACAGATAAACGAACGTTCGATAGCCAACGTCCATGCAAAGTCCCGCGTCCGTAGTTAATAAGTGCAATTGTATCACAGTTATATGATCATGAGAGGGGGAGAGACCAAGTCGCAAGAGACTGTTATAAAAGAAAGGAGAAAAAAAGAGATTTCAGAAGATCGAAAGAGAGAAAGGGGGACAAACAGCAAAGGGAGGGAGGGGGTGCATGTACGTGAATCGTATGGAATGATGGGTGAATTCGTACGAGTGGACAGAGAGAAACGAGGGAGGGGATAGGGGATTCGGCGCCGATATCCAAACAACAAACCTTGGTCGTAGTCGTATCTCATTACGGTAAACGTTACGATGAGAGAGAAAGAAGATAAGAGAAAGCGTAAAGCGGTGAAGAGAGTGAGAGACGATATGGATAGAGGGAGAACAAGGATGAAAGGAAAGTAGGAACGGAGGGGCGACAATAGATGGAGCTCTGCTACCAACGCGCGATAGAAGGCGAAGGACGACGAGGGTGGTGATACAGTTTGATGAGTAGACAGATAACCTAGACAGTAATATCAAAGAAGAAAAAACGAACTAAAATGGAATGAGAAAGAGGAATGGATGGGGCATAAAACGAACGCAAGACTATTAGATGCAACAGACTGTACTTGATTTCCTGGTGTCAAAACGAGATGGACCCGCACAAAGGCGGAGGGAAAAATCTACTCCATCCCAATATTTCAAAAAACGTACTTGTTACTTGCAAATCCGTGTTCATTCCTTTGTTTCTTCCGCCGTGGTGAACCTAGCTCAAGTCAAATACACCTAGAATCCCATCCCGCCCATATTCATATAATTTTGTCCGACAGGCATCGGCCCCGGACTTGGCGGGTGCCTCATAACGCTTTGCATCGCATGGGGAGTAGCAAACCCACCCATGCCCATACCCATGCCCATCATTGGTGCCATACCCATTCCCATACCCATGTTCATCTGGGCCATCCCCATATGCTGAGTCGCGTACGCGAGAGCAGTAGGGTTTGCCATCGCGAACGGGTGTTGTTGACCTGGCGACCCGGTTGGGGATATTCCTTGAGACTGGTTACCCGTGGTGTGAACCGTTGCGGGGGTCTGTGTTGGTGATGCCATGCCTTGAGGCATGGGAGGCATGCCCGAAGCTTGAGCTTTTTGCATCGCTTGGAGCTTATTTGACCCAGACAAAAAAGATCATTAGACGACAGAGTTTAACAACGCAACCATGGTGAAGACAAAAGAGAAACAACACATACCTCATAGAATGCAAAGTCCTGAAGTAACGAGGTCCTTGCGGGATGCGTGAAGAAGATCCTCAGCATCTCCTGTCCCGCATCCGGAAGGAGCTCCTGTGTATCCCTCGAATTCGTCACGGGCTTTCTCTCCTGCGTGTTACTATATCATTGAGTAAAAGAAAAAAGAAGAGTGACAACCAAACAGACGACGTCAGTTACCAGGTCGGCTTATCGCAGAATCACAAGATGGCACAACGTACTTGAGTCGGATGTGCCGAAGGGTGGCATTGGGGATATCCCGAACGAAGATCCATCGAACCTTGAACACGCCCTTCCACTTATCGGAAGCCCACACGGTGCTGCTTCTTGTGTAATCGACCTAGGATTGGTAGCCAGAAACAAGGCGTATCGTCAACCTCGTGTCGTGTCAGCAGAACATACACGAGTTCGTCATACGCACAGGAGTCAACATCTCTGCCATACCACAGAAGTGGCCACTTGATGACGATGAGGCAAGACGATCAGCGACCTCAATTCATCGAAGAAGGTGACTAAGCTCGTACCTAGCATTAACGCTAAAGAACAAGTAAATCGGTCCCCGACTGGCGGTTTCCTTGAATGCCTTATCCAATCGTTTGTTGCCGGGATCAGTAGAACTCCATATTTCGTACTTCAAAGATTTGTGCACGTCATCTTCTGTGTATGATTTGATGACGAAGTATCGAGCCTAATCATAAAACAAAGTCAAAAATAAATGATGATGAGCTTCTGACTGGAGTAGACAGATGAAACACCGCGCATACAAAGAGTGGCCGAGTGTCGAATTCGATAGGGTTGTATCCCTTGGTCTTGATCAAGTTTGGAATGTCAATAGGAGAAGTGATGAATCCATCACCAGATGCGCCCTGCGTTTGAGAGCCCTGGTCAGAACCTCGAGATTGGTAACCACCTTGAGAGTTCGAGGGGGTAGATGCCCCCATTCGAGGCGCTTGAGCAGCTTTGTTGTTGAGGTATTGTGCCGGAATGGGTGGTACATTGGGAATAGTCCCTACGCCATTATTCCCTTGATACATGTTATGCAAGTTTGGGTTTGAAGCCCTACCCGTCACCATTTGTTCCTTCTGTTCCCAACCCGAAGAGCCGCCACTAGCAGTCATGGCCCTATCACGATTAGCCCGATTGGGACGATCATCTCCGCCCTGCTGGCGCTGGTTTTGAGTATAATTTTGTGTTTGGGAAAAGCCGTGGCCTATGGGGGGAACATAAGCAGCTGCGCTTTGTGAGGCGCTTTGCTGAAGCTGAGCCTGACGCTCATCAAAGTCGGTGACCAGATTGAGAGGCTTCCTCTGGCCGTTACCGCTACCGTTCCGCATTCCAGGTGCTTGAAGGGGAGGAGGGTGAGGCGGATTAAACCGCGGAGGATGAGCAGACTGACCCTGCTGGTATCCACCGCCAGAATTGTACTGTTGATTTAATTCCAAAGTGGATAGGGCACGTGTAACATCATCAACGGGACCGCTTTGGATGCTCCCGCTGCTTGGAATTTGGGTTCGCCAATCGGTACCTGCACCAGGAGTAGCCCACGGTGACGATCTGCCGATCGGACTCTGAGGAACATACTGACCCTGCTGAGTCTGCAGTGCGAAATAAGAATCCTCCTCAGCGCGGACGCTCTCATTGTCATACTCCTCTTCAGCGTTTGTAGGGCTGGGGCTTTGAGCAGCCGCGTAGGGACCACCAGGGGCGGCACCTTTGATTGGTGGTGCTTGGAGAGTGCCTGCACGCTTGAGGCCTGAGCCAAGACGACGAACACCCCCTGCGGCGTTGGGATAGTTAAGACTCTGATGGCGTCGAACGCCGGTTGCACCTGCTGCGGGAGGTGGGGATGGGGACGGGGGGTCCGCCTGCGAAATGGGGAGAAAGGGGTGAAGCGGATGAGGAGGGCTGCTCAGCAGCCCCATGTCCTTGGTCTGAAGTTGAAGAGGATTGCTAAGAAGGAAAGTCAGGAACCTGAAGAGAGAAGGGGAGAGAAATGACGACATACGCTGACATTATCCTCGTTGCGAAGGCCACGCATTTCGCGCTCCCATTCTTCCTCATCACCTTCATGACCTGCAATGGCAGTGAGGCTATTTAGGGTCCTTGGGGTGTAGTTTCCGCCTTGTCTGGCAGCTTGTCCGCCGAAAGCTTGAGGAGTGACAGGGATTAGATGATTGACATGAGATAGGATAGGTGAAATGTGTGCCTTACCTCGATGGTAACGAGTGGGGAGGGATGCTTGCCTATGGAGGGAAGATTTCTCACCGACGGCACCGATGCCACCGACCCAATCTTGATCAACTACCTCATCGTCGTTCCAAGCCTGGTCGTTCTGGGAGTCTTCTACTTCGTTGATTGCAATCTTTGAAGTTGGGCGGGCATTTCTTGAGGAGGATGAGATGGTGTGATGGCGACGGACGCCAGTAGCGGCGGATGCGACGGCATTTGGAGGAGGGGAGATGGAATGGCCAGGTTGCGAGGACATTGCGATGAAAGATTGGATGAGATTGAAGGTGACAAGAAAATGAAGATGAGTATATAAAAAAGAGGATGAGAGTGTTGAGTGTGTTTTGTCTGACTGGAAGAGGATCAGTCTCACACTTTCTCCTCCTCCGACAAATGACAACTTGCAATTGACCTTTGCTTGCCACCAGTCACTCTACCTTGCTCCCGACCATCAGCCACACTTCTCCGGTGCCGATATCCATGCCGATGCCGGAGCTCCCACAGCCACAGTCCAGCCCCCTCATGGCACGCATTGCCTCCGGACTATTGCCACCGCAAAGCGGCCATCTCCGGTATCCGCCTCTCACCTCCGGAGGATCGTCACCCCAATCTTGGGTTTGATTTTTCGGCCGCAGCCGATGTCTTCCCAATGTGAACACATTCATCCAACGCAAAGCAATTGCAGTATACTCAGGCTGCAGTTGGTCGATGCGCTATATTCCACCCATCACAACAGGTGAATTTCTACACTTACTTCTCAAGTGTACACCGCCAACAGGATGGCCCTGGAGGATCGGTATGTATCTTCCGTGTTTCATCATACCTGTTCAAATTCTGAGGCAGGCTGTAGCCGTGGCAAACTCTGGTGGTCCTGACTCGACTTGTCTGTTGTTCCTCCTCGGATCTCTAATTCGGAAAGCATCACAAGATGATGACCGTCTCGTCCCTGAACGCGTAAAGTTTGCACTCCCCAGGAGGGTTGTCTCCATTCATGTGGACCATCAAATCCAGGAAAATTCTGGTGAGATGGCAAGGGTGGCCAACAGAATTGCCGAACGATGTAGAGCCTTGCCAGTCACAATCCCTATTCCCTGGTCGACATCACCGGACAGTCTCTTTCCACAAAAGCCACCACCTGGAGTGCCTTTCGAGGACATAGCTCGTCACGCCCGTTCCAATAGGCTATTCTTAGCAATGACCATGCATCGTGCCTTCTGTATTGCCTTTGCACACCACGCAGATGACCAGGTGGAGACATCTGTTATGCGTTTTACGAGTGGGACCACTCTATTTGGCGCCATGGGTATGCGTCCAGTTCGAAGATGGGGAATGGGTGATCTCTCTCCTTTGTCTTGGAATGAGGGCCTTGGAATGCAGCGCTTTGTGGTTCGACCTTTGCTTGAGGTCTCCAAGGTCCGTCAAGATGTACCCGTATCCATAACGTATTTATATCCTTTCACAGGATAGGATTCTAGCAACTTGCGACGCGCACAGATTGGAATACTTCACAGATCTCACGAACTTTCAGCCAGACATTACTCTGCGTAACCGTATTCGGCATATTCTCGACAGCCCACCTGTAGAAGACCCAATAGCTGACGTTGAAGATTCTCCATCAACGAAAACCAATCAGTCCCCTGCAGATCGTTCCAGAAAGCAGATCCTAAAAGCGATCCAACAGCTGGATCCATCTCATGACGAATACCGGAGCAGAGATCAGAAGGAGGGTCTTCGGGAATCAGTGAGGTTGCTGGGTCAATCGATAGAACAAATCGAATCACAAGGTATTTTCCTCCTTTGGATCTCCAACACACGTTATCAACACCGTTCTCCTCCAGTGACGAACTTTCTTCGAGAACACCTCCTCGAATCTCCTCCTACGACAGCCCTCATTTCGGAGGATTCCCTGGACACCATCACCGATCCTGTAGTCCGTGTCGGGCTTGCCCGTAGACTCCTCCGATATGTTTCCCCTCAACGCTGGGGTTCCTCTGCCGCAGAAGCAGGAGGAAGCTCTAGCTCCCTGAACGGCATCGTAAAAAATCTCTACGACCGAGATCGCGAAATTCGCCCTTTCGTTAGACGCAGCACTGTTGTTTGGACCAGTGTCACAATGGGAGCAGATGGCAGTATCAAATTCCGTCGTCCCGGGGCAACAGAAAACGGAGCATGGTTGGTTCGAAGACAACCTGCTATGGACTACCGACGGCCTCACAAAAAAATTAACAACCAACTATTGTCGGTTGATATCACGCAACGTCTGCGAGACTTTATCGGTGGAGTAGATGATCACGATGCCTACGACCCCGATTTTGCTGCCTACGGTTCCTCCATCAGCTCAATCAGAAAAAGCCTGTCTCAAACGAAGCGGAAGTTTAAATTCCTCTGGGACGGGCGTGTCCTCGTTGTCATCGACGAAAAGATAATACCACCCTATATCTTCGAGGGGCTTCAAGATACTACAGAAACAGATAAATTTCGTATCACAGTCGAACTTGGCGATCAGACGTACCAGCTACCCAGAGTCATGTTGAGGAGGAAAGGTGAACGCGATGTCGTGCTTGCTGATGTAACCCATAGGTGGGATTTGAGACTGAGGTTGAAGAAGGGGAAGTTGCGGAAGGAGAAGGAAGTTCTAGACAAACAAGAGGATGAAGAACCTTGGATTCGATTCCAATATATCCGGACTTGGGAGGCCATATAAAAGAGGTTTGGATAACTTGGGGATGTTGTTATATCGCGTTTCACGTATCCTTGATAAAACTAGTCCTATTCTTGAATAATACTTGTTTGCTTGCATGAATGCGTTGGGCTTCTGCTTTGTGGTCATTCTGAGTCTCCTCCTGCGTGCTCAATCTCTGATTCTGAGTACATCTTCCAAATTGCCACTGACGGAATCGCACAACGGCCATCTCCGATTCTCGCCTCCCCGTGAAGATCTTCCCCAATTTGATTTTGCTAATGTCTACCCAACGCCAACACGTCGAAACTGTCAGCAATTACTATACTCACAGTCGCAAAGTCGGTGGCATTGCTCAGGCTACGACTGGTCGATGGGTTATATCCCACCCATAACAAAGGGCGAATTTTGGCACCTCTTGCAAAAGTGTAGACCGCCAACAGGATGGCCGCAGAGGATCGGTATGTTTCTTCCGTATGTCATGCGTGTAAATCTCGAGATTCTGAGGCCGAGCTCTAGCTGTCGCAAACTCAGGTGGTCCTGACTCCGCATGTCTTTTGTTCCTCCTCAGTTCTCTCATTCAGGGATCACCGGCACCAAAGGGATCTAAATCACGAAAGGATAAAGCGGACTTAAAGGATTCTTTCGTTCGTGAACGATTGAGTTCTCCATTTTTACTGCCACAGCATATCATCTCCCTACATGTCGACCAAAATCATCCAGAGGGTTCGCCGAAACTCGCCGCCGAAGTTGCACGGCGATGTCAAGTCGAACATGTCAACCTGACCATCCCCGGCTCTGCCAACAAGTCAAAATTACCCTCGACACAGTCTGAGGACCAACTTCGCCAGCAACGCAAGGCCAGGATATTCTATGCAATAAAGCATCATAATGCACTTTGTGTCGCATTCGCAAATCACGCAGACGGCCATGTCGAAGAATCCATCCTTCGTCTCGTGAAAGAGAGTAATCATGTCGGTTCTATGGGCTCAACTATGCGACCAATTCAGAGATGGGGTATGGGAGACGGAGATTCTTATTCTTGGGCAGGCAGTGCCGGAATGAAGCACTATCTCACTCGACCTTTGCTCGAGGTCTCCAAGGTCCGTGGACCCGTTAGTATCTTATACCATATATACTGATACCTTTTTTCAGGACAGGATTCTAGCAACTTGCGATGCGAATAACTTGGAGTATGTCACGGATTCAACAAACCTTCATCCAGATGTTCCCCTTCGTGACCACGTCCGACTCATCCTCGACAATCCAACTTCTGGAGTCTCAGACACTCCCGTGTCTTCAAGCTGGGAATTCTCGTCGATAAAACCGGGAGTTGACCTGGCAAAGAATAGTCCTCATAGACCAGACATCCTCGAGGCAATTAAACGATTGAACCCATCTGAAGATTCGTACCTATCCGGCAGCCAGCGGGGACCCCTTCGTGAAGCAGTCAGACTGATTGGTCAGTCACAAGAACAACTCGATACCCAAGGTGCGTTCCTTCCTCCAACGCCGAGATCGGATCGTCATTGACATGTTCCAACTTTAGTGACGGAGTTCCTTCGTAAACATGTACTCAAGTCTCCCCCTGGCACGGCATTTATCTCCAATGATTCCCTGGACACCATCACGGATCCTGAAACTCGTGTAGCTCTTGTCTCTCGACTCCTCCGATATACTTCACCCCATCCTTGGGGTTCTCCGAGAGCAGATTTCAAAGGCAACGGCCATTTGGAAACTATCGTCGATTGGATCTACACCCGTCCCAAGACTCCCCGGCCATTCTATGGAGGTTCCAATGTTGATTGGATACCTATTACAATCGGAGCGGATGGTAGCATTAAATTCCATCCCCCCGGTGCGTATAAAGCTGTACAAGTCGAAGGAGTGGGTCAAGGAGCCCAAGTCCCACTCGGCGAGGTTGCATCGGCAGGAACGACGTCAAAAGCAGGGTGGTTGGTCCGAAGACAGCTCCCAACCAACTTTCAGAAAAAGCAAAAAGAAGGCACGAAGATTCTCAGTTGTGATGTCACGAAACACCTGCGAGAGAGGGTGCTTGTTGACGATGCAAAGCAGCAACGTTCCAGTACCGATACCGATACCGATACCGATGACCCCATGGACGCTCACTCACGCATCCGACGCCTGCGCGTGCGACCGCAGCCTCCGATATGGAAGTATAGCTACCTCTGGGACGCTCGTTTCCTCGTCGTATTCGAGCACACGTTGATTCCGGCCGACATCATCCTTGACCTCCAGAAAGTACCATCAGACGACGTCCGTATCACGATTGAAGTCGGTGATAAGATATACATGCACCCCAAGGTGATGTTAAGGAGGAAAGGGAAACAAGATGTTGAGCTTGCACGGTTGGACCATACGTGGAACAGCAAGTCGATTCAACGTGAAAAGCAGGAAGCTTCGGGCACGGTCGAGAAGCAAGAGCCGTGGATTCAGTTCTACTTCGTTCGGACTTGGGATGCTATATGAAAGGAGGAATAGGTCCTGGACGTCTTGTCGAGCATCACAGTTGACTATCTCGGGCCTGCGCATGTTTTGGATAGCATGTCTTGTCTGAAATATGATAGAAATATCAATATTATAATATTTTGTCTTTTCCAAATCACTTCTCAGCCTCATGCGTCCCCGCCTTTGGGATAACCACTTATTTGGGGCGCAGTACACCAGATATAACAATGTTCGTACATACACGTCCTGAGTCGAATGCACGGTGCAAATGCCAGTGAAGAGTGTGTCCAAATTTCAAATTGGCCGCCCAATTGCCACCAGTGCGATTCGGGCTCGGGGATCAACGATCAACTTCACCTCTATTGCCGTTGAACCACATCCATACTCATCACAATCAGTGGTAGTTGCTCAGGCTGCTGCTAGTTGATGGTTTATATCCCGCCCATCTCAAAAAGTGAATTTCACAAACTTTTGCAAAAGTGCAGACCCCCAGGAGGATGGCCCCGGAAGACTGGTGTGTTCCTCTCGTGATGACCTACTATTTTGATACTGAACCAGAGTTGTAGCCGTGGCAAACTCAGGAGGCCCCGCCTCCACTTGTTTGTTGTTCCTCCTCAGTTCTCTTGTGGGAGAAATGGCACGATTGGAAGCGGAAAATGAGAGGGCTAAGAAGGCTCTACTACCGAAGTCGATCCTGTCGGTCCACGTCCGCGATAGCAACAAATCAGACACTCAGGAGTTCCCTTGGAAGTCTCTCGATTTGAGCGCGAGACATTGTCAAATCGAACATATCACCAATGATATCGAATGGGTATCAACGCCGAGGGAGGACTTTCCACAAAACCTGCCACCCGCGACATCTCAACAAGACCGGGCGCACGCGTTACGTTTGGACATGATATATACTGCGTTGTACTTTCACCGTACGTTTTGTGTCGCCTTTGCAGATCATGCAGACGACCAAGTCGAGACGTCCATCATTCATCTCATGAATGGGAACAGTCGATACGGGGCTCTTGGTATGCGACCAGTCCGCAGATGGCGAGTAGGTGACGCATCCCTTAATCCCAGGGTTGGCACCAATGGAATCCAACGCTACATTGTTCATCCTTTCCTTGAAGTTTCTAAGGTCTGTCGAGGCGTACTAGGGCTCATCATTTATTCACATCTTTTCTCAGGATAGAATTCTAGCAACCTGCGATGCAAACAATCTGGAGTACATTACCGAGTCGAAAAATTACCAGCCAGAGGCGACTCTCCGCAACTATGTCCGACACATCCTCAAAAGTCCAATCTCGCTCGAAAATCCAAAATCGGAAGCGCCACCCCCCAAAAATGATTCCTGGAAAGCCTTTCGTCAGTCACTCGTCACCTCGCATATTGAACGGTCGTCGGGAACCCCTCGTAATCCATACGTATCGCGGAAACATGAGATATTGAAGGCGATCACACAACTGACTTCATCTCAAAGAGAATACGAAGTCAGAAGTCAGAAGGAATCCCTTCAAGAAGCAGTCAGATTGTTGGGCCTCTCAGTAGCAAGAATAGAAGCCCAAGGTGCTCTCCTCCCTTCAACCTCGAAAACGAGTTGTTATTGACGCTTTCTAATTCCAGTGACGTATTTCCTTCAGATGCACCTTCTCAAGTCTCCTCCTGGGACCGTGCTCATCTCGAATGATTCTCTGGATACACTCACGGATCCTTTAGTTCGCGTGGCCCTTGTCCGTCGTCTCCTCCGATACGTTTCTCCTCGTCTCTGGGGTTCCGCGGCCGCGGAAGCAAGAGACGACGATGAGTCCTTAAATGAAGTCGTTGATTACCTCTTTGACCGTTCCGGAAAACCTCAACTTCAGCGGTTCTGCGAAGGTCCTCAAGTTCTATGGACAAGTGTCACAATTGGAGAGGACGGTAACCTTGAATCTTGTTCTCCTTCTTCTCGAGGGGAAGTACAACTCGAAAGAGCGGATCAAAGGGACCCTGTTCTATTGGGAGAAACCGAGTCTGGAAGAAAAGGATGGTTACTCACAAGGCAGCCCTCCACCGTCTTTTCGGCGAATCAACAAGACCCGACGATGAATGCATTATCGGTTGACATCACCAAGACTCTGCAACGTCGCTTCCTCAATGACTGTTCTACCCGACAAGTTGTCCTCACTGATACTGATTATCCCGCCGACTCTGAAACATCCCCCCCGCGTGTACGGTCATCAATACGGACTCGGTATCACTCCTACCTCTGGGACTCCCGTGTCCTCGTCGCATTCGATTTCCGAAAAATCCCATCCTATCTGATCCCTATATTCAATCTAAAAGGGCAAAACGTGCTCTTTTTAACATCACAATTGAATTGGGCGATAAGGATTACACTCTTCCCAAGGTGGTGCTGAAGAGACCTCAGCAATCTGCTAGAGTCCTTGCTCAGATGGACCCCAGGTGGACGGCGAACGAAGTTTCGGATAATCTAGAGAAGGAAAGGTCTTGGATTCGATTCATTTTTGTACGGACTTGGGAGGACGTATGAAGTGGGGTGGCGTTGGGTTTGTGGACGTGGTTGACATCTGATGGAATATCAAGGTTCGAGAGATTTGTCGACGTTTCACTGTTCATACATTAGAATTTTTATAATATTAGATGGCTCGATTGGCATAAATGAGGAAATGCTTCCATGGAAATCCCATTAGGGTGTGATAGAAAGATGAGGTGCGCAGTGCTGAACGTTCAAGAAAGAGGCGAATTACTGGTCACCTCAATTGCTCCAGACCACCAACACTGGCAATGCACGTCCAACATTGCAGTAATCTGTGGTAGTTGCTTAGGTTGTGGCTATTCGATGCCTTATCATATACCATCCATCGCAAGGGGTGAATTTTGGCACCTTCTACAGAAGCGCATACCACCAACAGGATGGCCTCGCAAGATTGGTATGTTTCTTCCGTGTTCGATACTCGAAACACTCTAGAAAATCGGAGGCAACATCTTAGCCGTGGCAAACTCAGGTGGTCCTGCCTCCTCTTGCCTTGCATTCCTCCTCCGTTCTCTCATTCAGATACCACCCACTATCACCTCTCGGGATTCCCTCGTTTGTGAACCATCAAAGTTTCGTCTTCATCAGTGCTGAAAACGAGGATCGAGCGGGAATTACTCTGGGCAGAGGAATTGACAAGTAAACTTACCAGATCAGCTGAGGAGCGGGAGGATCGCTACGACAGCCAGGCAATAGTAGGTTTTAACTGAGCAGCTTGTGATGTATTCGTGTTGTCGCATCAGCGAACAGAAATCCGGGGTAGGCAGGGTTGAAATGCAACAGTTGCGCGAGTCGTAAACGAAAACGTCGAACGTCGAACACGAACCCGCCGATGTCATATCTGCCAAAACCACTGAATGCCTCTTGGTTATACCCACCTTAAGAGGCCAAGATATCTAGACTCAAGTCGTCTTTTCATGGTTCCTTACTGTGTGGTCATACCCTCATCACCCACCAAGCTTCAAGTACATACCGAAAGCCAATAAATTGCATTGCCCCTACCGAAGCAACAAGGCTCTCCTCTACAAAAGAATATGAATCAGAAAAGGAAAAAAATAGACTATGCTACGACAACGACAGACTAACAAACAAGCAAGAAAAAGGTCGAAACCCATGAGGTGTTGATTAGATATACAGATGGATAACTTGAAGGAAAAGAGATCCATAATCCCAATGTAAGATCCAGAGATTGCGACATACAGAGGAATAATAATGCTTGTCGGCGACAAATTAAGGATTGAGGTTTCGTCCGATATGAAAGTTTCGAATTGTCCTCGTTTGTCCAACGGTATCCTTGAATGACAGGATGACCCGACAACGCATGCATGGAGAGGGGATACGGAAGTCAGAGTGGATGCGTTCAACCACAAGAGCAAGACAATTCATGTCTCCTCCATCAGAACAAATCCGACCCAGGGAACATCTGACTATCCACCCCTTCCCCGCCTTCCAAATCCCCCACACTCCCCGGAAACGCACTCGAATCCAGATTCGCAGATCTCCCGATCGGACTCATCTGTACACTCTCCCCAGGTTCGCGATCCCGACCCGTCCTCCCCGCACCAACACCAACACCTCTTCCCATACTACCCAGACCCGTCGACATCGCTGACATTGCATTCCCCATCATCATGCTCATATTCATCCCCAATCCCACCGACGCCGAAGCATCAAGTTGCGGGGACGACCCTGAAGAATAAGGGTCTTCATCCAACGGTGAACTCTCAAACGGATCAGGTGTGGGTCCACGTGGAGGTGGGTTCGTAGCAAGCTGCTGTGTCCGTCTTGGTTCTGAAACCGGTCGTATTGGGTTCGGTTTCGCAGTCGAAGGTGTCTGAGGGTATGCTTGTCGAGGTTGTATTGTCTGTTGCTGTTCCGGCGGTGGGGGCCGTCGACCACGATTCTCATACTCGAACTATAATACACAGGTTAGGAACATAAACAAAGACATGAGGTTCGCAGATCATAATGGAAGCACATACCGCATCGAACACCTCGTCACGGCGTCTCTCCCCGACATCCTTATCAATGCAGTAACAAATATACAGGGCATCCGCACTACAACGTTTCCATCACGATCATCAGAAAACACAGCTCTGAGGGTCGGGAGAAATGAATTATAGAGACGCACGTATCCTTGACAAGTCCAACACTGAACAACCCTACCAACGCAGTAACACCACCAGCAAGCAACGCTGCCCATAACGCCTGTGCAGGGCCCCAAGGGTATGCGCAACAAACAAATACGTCGCAAGCGCGAAAGGGAAGCTCAATGCCAAAGGAGCAACAGTCAACATTGTCAATGGAGCTGCAGAAACAAAGACCAAACCGATCAGACCCTATCCTAAGTCCTCATGGCTTCGGGATGGAACAAAAAAGAAAAACGCAACTTACGTTCAGTCTTGAATTTTCTCCTATACCTCGCCAACGATGAACTTTCCACTGCACCGGTCAACGCTCGAGCTCTCCGTGCACTTGGCAAAAAGGGATCGCCTGTCAGACCCGTGTACACCAGCGCGTATGTGCTCAATGCATTCGTAACCGTTTCCAAATACCCCACTGCCATGGCAGCGCCTATGGAAACGAACCTCATATACGGAGGCAGGTAGGCTGGCAATGCCCTAAGGGCAAGGACGAGGAGCCCCATGACCCTGATAGAGGCCATAATTAGGGCGGAAAGTACAACAGATCCTAGGGATGGCTGGGTGGCTCTGAAAATAGCAGCATGAATGGTATGTGTCGAGGATGGCGGTGGTAGTGGTATGTGTGGGCTATGACAAGGCTATTAGTAGTGATAAGGAGGCAAAGCGGAACCATGCTCACTCTGCGAAATACCAGGCTCCTATTACACCTGCACATGTTGTCCTCAATACACCTCGAGCAACTCCCCAACTCCACAGCCAAACGCCAACAGTGCCTACGATTGCCCAATTCGCCCAAGCGCGTACATGCCATTCCAGGACAGAGGGGTCGTCGATAGGGCGATAGGAATAACCGACCAGGAGAAGACGGAACGTTAGGGTGATAAAGGGAATAGAGGCTATCAGAGCTGCCAAAAGGACAGTGGGCGATAAGGCGAGGAGAAAGGGATTGGCAACCAGGAGTCGAGTTGTCAGTGTCAGTAAGGATGACGCGGTATGAATGTCTCGAGGAAGATGAACAAGTCGACGAGCAGTGATTATGCAGAGAACCAGAGGTATAATTGAGAATAATCGGAGTCTATATAGTTAATGAGATCATACTTAGCGGACAATGTAGAAGTTTAGAGATAGTCGAGAGAACGCTCACCCCACAGTTTCACCCCACGTTGGCTCCTTATCCCCATCCCACATGAAGCTACCAACAAACGCCCAAACTGCCGATATAAACAGAGTTGCAGGAATGAATATTGAAGTTGCAATCATGACTGGCTTGACAAATATGCGGAGAAGGAATATATGTGCGTAAGAGACGAGAGCACTAAGAACGATAAGTATCGTGAGCATGGGAACTGTCCGTAGGAGGGTTGTGTATGGAAGTAGTCGAACAGAGTACTTGGGCATGCGAACGAGGATAAGGATAAGGATAGAGGAGAGGTAGCATATACTGATGCCGGCACACCAAACCGCAGTCCATCTCGAATCATTGAACTTCCTCCTGCCTCGAGGAACGTAACGAGGATCTGGGAGCGAGAATACGTCGAGAGGTCGTGTACGGCCGTCCCTAGGGAGTAGAGATTCTGTGAGAGACAATGTCGGTTCGGCGCGAGGTGGTGGTGGGGGTAGAGGACGGTGGGAAGAAGGCTGTATGGAAGGGGTGGAGAAGATATTGGAAGGTGGACCATGGGATTCAACGGATGATTCTGAGAGTGGCGGCGATGGTGAACGTAAGGGAGATGCATGAGCCAGCCAGCCTTTACTTGCATCTCCCTCGGAGACTCCAAGAAGAGGGAGCGTGGTGGAATGATGCCTTGACGTTCCTGGTTCGTCTTCATCAAGGCGCAGATACGGATCGTCGTCCTCGACTTGGGCCATCTCCTCATCTCTGCTTTCCCTTATGGTGTACCTGCTATACTGTGCACTATCTCCTCGTAGATGTGGGTCATCGAGGTCATCAAGGTCAGTTTCGTGACCATTGCCTGCGTGAGAGCCATTATCGGTCGTAAACGAGTAGAAGAGAGGTTGAGACGACGACAGACTGGATGCACCACCTGATTGCTGCCTTGTGAGGAATTGTGATGCGTACGCTGCGAACGAAGCAGCCATTACGGGTTGTGGTCGATACACGACCGCGTCCTGGCGTCGAGTACGGGTGTCCGCTCGTCGTGAAAAAAAAGGGTGGAAGCGAAGAGATGGAGATTACGTCTGTGTGTATGAGGGAGATTTCAAAGGGCGGCAAGACGCTGCTGCTCCGGCGCCTCTGCCTCTCCTTGTGGCAATCGTCCAATTTGGGATAACCCACCTCTCTTTCCACAGCCCTCCCAACAAAGGAGTCATACTGCAAGTGCACAGTCATATCAGCCAAACCAACCAGAAAACGCACAGTCTACACAGTCTACATATATAGCACAACCAGTCGAAGCGGTTCCGTACTCAACGCCGGCTTATTGCCACCCATCGACGCCCACATCCGTCGGTCTCGATCCGTACATCCGCCGCGCCTTACCACGCTACCCTGTCAATGCAAATCCACCTTGTTCAAAGAGGTCACACTCAAATTCCAAGATATACTACACCTATACATGAATAAGTTGTACATAGAGGCTCCACAAACCAGATACAATCCATCATTGCTTTAGACCAATAGGTTTCACTTCGAATGGAGTCGCCGGGTCTCCGAGTTCGATCTCATCCGTCCTCTGAACACGGTCCTTTGGAGCAAAATTCATCTGCGTCAAAGTCTCCTGTGCGATCGTACTACTATTCCACGCTCTACCCTCCGCAAGCCGATAAATAATCAGATACGTGGCAATTTGCTGTCACATCGTCAGCACACACATATAATCACCACAAAAATTACAACATGATAACCTACCTGAGCGGCAGACGCAAACGCAAGCAAGACTTGATTCGTGGGGTTGTTCACAGCATACGTGATCAGGAACAAAATGGCAAACACCGAGTATATGGCCGCAGATTCGACAATAATGGCTGCGAGGGACACGTAGTGAGAAGCATACTCTGCTGGAAGGCGCGCCATTATTGAACGACGATAGAGAACCAAACGGGTGGTAATGAGTATCGTTAGAATGATATTGACTCCGAGGGAGATAGCATAGTAGGATGTGCCGTATGCCATGGGAAGTGCGCTATAGAGTGAAAGCCCTGGTTGGCTTGATTGTAGTGTCCACAGGGTGCCCATAACTACAAACCAGTGATTAGCATGGAGGCCGTGAGGAACGGAGAGGAAGCCCAAACCAAAGGATCCCAGAAGCATCACGCCCGGGACTGCCGTAACGATGGTTGCGTACATTCTTCCCGACGACATCCAAATAACCCAACATCTCCAAAGCTGAGAAAGTAGCATTAGACATTCAGGTACCATTCTGCGGAGGAAGGAAGGCGGGATTCTCACCACCAGGATATCAGATAAGAATGTAAGAACGAATAGGGTAGCATAGAACATGACATTAATTGCCAGGTTCTGGGTCGCCAGGAAATACGCCCAAGGGCCGCCAGGGTAATTACGATTATCAATGTAAACAACCTGAACCGTTCGCGCTTGTACGGCAACGAATATGGTCTCAACGGAGAGAAGAAGGGTAATATACGCCAAGATGTACAGCGCAGACTTCTTCTCCCTTCTAACTCGCCACAAGTACAACGCGCAAGACGTGTACATCACAAGTTGTATCCCTGAAAGTGTTATCTTAAGCTCGTTGGAAAACGTAACGTGTCGAGGAACTCACCATAGCCCATACCCACGATTAGGTCCCCTGCGATGAAGTTACGTTCCAATAAGATCGTAGCTTCATCTTCGTCAGGGGCATAGGGATTTGTTCTGTTAGACATCTCCGCAAGTTCTCGTATTCAAATGCAAGAATACCAAGGGACAGGCACAACCCGGAGGTAGGATGGGGTATCTTGAAATAGAGGCACCAAGATATAACCTTCCAATGCATACTTATACACACCTCTCCACCCCTGCGAACATCCCATATACGAAACGCGGACAACTCGCTTCCATAGATTGACAGTACCAGGAAGATCAATGTTTTAGACAGAGCCCATGGCGCCCCCTATTAATCGCTTCAGCTCATAGGCCAGAGCAACTCGAAGTTGTTTGAACCTTCCCAAGTATGAGTGTCACGAGGGCTCCGCGAGGGATTTTAGTCGCTCGGGGGTTTAGTTTCTGACTATTACCGTGACGGTATGAGTCTTCCCCGCTCCCAGCAGCGCCTTCTCCATCTTTCAAACACAAGAAGACCTGTAAGAACTGTAGATCACTCATTCGACATGGAAGAGTAATGCTATATTTCACCTGATCATCATTAGAATTGCACAGGTGATACAACGAGATGAGAACGAACTCACATTCAAAGGAGATACGCAACTGCAAGAGCGTTGGATGGAAGAGACCTGAGTGTTCCAAGACTCTCGGTCGCAATACGATGGTGCAAAGCCGTTTCTCTGGTACCTGGCTGCACATGGAACAGGCAAGGGTTGACGTGTGAACCCGAGGCACGATGCGGCCGGAGAATAAGCCCCCTCAGCCCTAAACAGAGTTCTGTCCGACATTCCGTGAAGCAAAACGATATAGACTGCCATCCTAGATGATGTATCAGACAAGCCTATTGGTAGAAATCCTCAACATTGTTAATCGTGCTCGTTTGAATGATTTCAGAGATCCTCAAGTTGGAAACTTGAGTCTTGGGTTGCGTAGAAGTCGACAATTCTCCGAAATATCAGTCATCGGAGAGTTGTGATATCAAAGAAGCCAAATATTGGTGGAGCACTGTCAAGACTTCTGGTATAGCGAGAGTAATGTTGCGGATACAACGGTACAATGAAAACCTTGTCCAAAACGCCACAAAGCTGTTGGAGATGAAGGACAACAAGACCACACAACGCGATCACGGGATGTGCTTGAGCTGATATCATCACGACGCGCCGAGATTCCCAACACCGTCCGATCAAAACATTAACGTTAGAATGACGATTGATTCGCAAGACAAGTGGACAAAATAAATTGGATGCGTTACCGCACAATCAATGTTTTATCATCCCTTCACCACATGAGTTGTTCCTTGTATTTTCCATGATGCTATTTTCCGCTGACGGAACAAAGGACCCCTACTCATCCCTCGCCTCTCGGGACCGAAAAGCGACGCATACAAGCACCCAGAGGTGCATATTACGTTCCTCAAACAACTCCACATTCCAACACAGGACGATCGTCCCCACTATCATTGTACGCGAACACACAACGCGGCGGACAGCCATCACGCAAACTCCCCACATCGAGCCTGAATGTGAGAACCCAGTCACACTCCCCTTTCCAGTTTCAACACGTCAACGCATCACCACCCAAACGTTTCAAAAAACCACCAGCACTCTCCGAAGATCATTAGAACCTCCCTCGCCCAAACCAGCAACAAATCCCACCCCCACCCTTTCTCATTCTGGGTCCACACACGCCTTTTTCCGCCCCCACCGGTCAATATCTGAACAACCAGCCTCGCGGCGCCAAAAAGAAGGGTCGAAGCACCCTCCTTTGTGCTGTTGTTGTGACTCGACAAAGAATGGATAGATTTCGTTACATCAACATGCACACAGAAATAAGTGAATCACCTTCCTAATCACGATCGACTCTAAATTCGCCCGACCCAAATCTCGTTCACCGGAGCTAATCTCATAAACACCTGCCTCGCCTCGTCCACGCGTCATATCACTTGATCGTCCCAAGCTTGATATACATCACCCCGAGGACTCAGAGCCACGAAGTGCCTTGATGTCGTACAAGATCCAACAACGAGGCAAAACCATAGTCGATAAGATACGAACATACGGTCCGAGTCTCACCAACCACGTGGAACGAACATCACATTTTTTCAAGGGGTACGTACAGTTCAAAACCAAGTGCAGGAACCTCTCCGGACAAGACGAACGGAATTATGAAGTCGAGGGAGTACTCTTGACAAATGTATAGAACCAAGGAGGGTTGAATCGCCCACATGTTGACCACGAGGCGCCGCGGGAAGGGTGCAGGTAGACATCTGCTCATACGCCGACCGCTCCGCATAATTTAGTCAACCCATGGTTGGCCAACCGCTCCATGGCGAGAGAATCCCAATACGAATAAAATATCGTTCGTTCCCCAGAAAATCATTCTCCACACACAACATATTACTTGACATTGATAAAAAGAAGTCCACTGAACATAATTGAATTGAACATTCGGCAATGGTGCATACTGAATACATAAACCAACTTCCCCGAGTTCGATTCCCCGTCCGTCTTTGTCTTTGAACCTGGTGTGAATGCTCTGAGACAGGGGAAAGCCAGGAGGGTTTCGAAATAAAGCGGCGTGTTCACCTCACCGATTCAACGTTTTCTGCGATGGTTTACGAAAACGAGACCCAGGCGATAGAGTTCTATTGATGGAGGCATAGTTCGAAGTCCTAACGGCAGATACTCAGAGACCGGTAATGAAGTGGGGTACACCTAGATGGATCCAGGAATCGTGTCCGAGGGTCGAAACGTTGACTTTCGGCGTGTCGACTGTGGATCACAGTTGGGATGTGGGCGTCAGCAACGGAATGACAGGACCCATTATGCCTGGTTTGGGCAATTGGATTTCTGCTTCAAGATGAGCACCGCTACTGGGACAAGAGGATCTGGGAGGAACGTATCGCCGGACACGAATTTGTTCTGTAGGAGCCCAGACTGACCAGAATCCTGTATCCCTCACAGCACGGGGAAATAAATCCCCAGCAAGCCAAAGGGAAGCGTTCAAGACAACCGCAGCACTTCTGTTCAGTCGACTTGCAACTGAGCCGAGAGCGAACTAGAAAACTAACATAACGAAACCGTCAAAAATCGGTTAAGTTAACCTTTCTCGGGCTCGACCCCGCCTGTTCACCGCCTGGTAGGGACAGGCTGGACCTACCATTCACCGTGAATGGAAGACCCTGAGGATGAACACCCTGAATGTTCGCCAAAGAAGGGACTTGGCAGAACCAGGACCACATGGAGAGAGCGCACCGACACTCCCACGAACTAGGATGTCATGGTGATATCAGGGCATGTGTATCGAAGAAACAGGCGGCTCACCCAGCGTATCTCAGGTCGCTGATTGCGGGACATGCAGCGGCATAGCCGTTTGCTTCTAGTTCAAGAACCATCCCCACTGAGACGAGTCGCATGTTATCGCTGGTGAGTGCAACTTGCGCTTGTAAGGGTTGCGGAATGTTGAAATTCATTCTGCGTTCTACGACTGTGCTCTCACAGTTGCGCTGGTTTCCGCGAACTCTTCACCTTGCCATCAGTTGTGAGTACAGCACGATGTATCGGAGATGTTGGTAGTACTATACCAGCGGACTCTACATCCAACCTTGAGAAACCAACTACAGAACAAGGAAGGTGGGGCGCAGGACCGCAAAGGTCCGTCTGTGTTGTCTGTGAAGCTGGGAGTCCAGGCTAAGCTGAGATCGCTACTGCTGACGTGTTCAGTGTGCCGCATGAAAGGTGGATGCAGAGTGAAAACACACGGAATTGTCGCATTGGAGTTCTGGATGGATTATATTGGGCCATCGTCATTGCATCGAAATCCCACTTTGTCTCCGCAAGAATGAGCGTTGAATCCACGCCCAAAGCAGGTGAAGGGAGCAAGTGGACGCATGGAGACCTATAAGCGGATCTTCACTCAGGGACTCAGGGTGCGATTTCAGGTACAAGACCGAGTGTGGGGTACGGACTCATGGGAGGATCCACCGAGTTATGAAGTATGTGGCTGCCATGATGAGATGCATGAGGCGGGCGGATGCGTATTGCGGATTATATTGCAGTGAGGTGGTTGGAAGGATGAGAGGAATCGATGACGTCGTTGAATCTAGTCCAGGTCGGCGTCATCAATCCCACCCCGGGAATTGCCCACAGGCTCTCTCGCGAACAGTGGACACACAGGCTCTTTCTGGTATCACGCTTAACTTAAAATATACCCCATCTCTGCCAGGGGAACTTATCATGGAAAAAGGCCGTAACACTTACACACACAAGATAACCCCACTGGCAAAGGATATCCGAATCGATAACCTCCCAACTTCCCCACAATCCCACTGCCTCCGCATCCGAAATTTCGCACTTTTTGGGTTTCACGATCACTGGCCCCAAGAAAGTTCATGAGAAGGTCCATCCCTCTTTCCGAATCAATGATCCTTGGCCAACGCCCAAACGGCCACCAACTCTGAGCCTTACGAATCCTCTCTGCATATTCTCCCGTCCCAACCCGACCCACGGTATCCCTAACCCGCCATCCCCGAAACGGCCTCCATATGGTGTAGAATTAAAAGATGAGCGTTCTGCAAGGCGGCCGACTCGGACTTCAATTCACCTTCCGAGATACTGTAAATATAGACCCAAGATGGACCAGCATAGACCTCCAGCCAATACAAATGCCTCACAGACCCAAATCAAGTCCCAGCCAATCAAAGCGGCGATCCCCTTCCACTTGCCCATCTGGATCCAACTCCTCCGGTTTAATGGGTTTACCCATAAAAGTGCACTATGAGCTTGCAGGGGTTCTCGAACACTTGTGGGGCTGCTTCTGCCTGACTTGTAGGTCCATCACAAATCCAGACTTGGCTTGTGTGTGTCGACTTCGAATGGAAGAAAGTAGCCCCTTTCTTTCTCGACTTTTGACTCACTTATCTCCCCTCTCGTGTCTCGTAATACCCCCAAGAACCTTGACAATTGACAGCTGATGATCGTGACAAGGTCGACAATGTGGGGATGACACAGAACCAGGTATTATTACAGTACTCTGTCTGCGAGAACCCGCGCGAATCAACTTCCTCTTTGTCTGGATGGAAATCTAGAAGCAATGAATAGAAAATCTATGTACGATTTACTTCCGCCCCCATGATTTCGACATGGCACAAGTTGTGACCTACTTCCTCGGGAGTGCGAAAACCACGGACTGTGATTCATTGCGAGGATATCCCCATTAAACCTGATGTATACGCTTTAAATCTCCGGAGAAATGCAGACGCTACTGACTACTGACCATACGGTGCTGTATTACCCTGAGAGAGAAAGGATTGGACAAGTAAGACCATAACCTAACTTGAATCCGACTCGGAAATTGACGCATACAAGTCCTTTGTAAGTGCAGCGACTGTCGCATGCTCCACACATCGAACAAACCAAAGACGATCGAGCCGGATGCGTCTCGCTGCATCGGGCCATCGGGAGGGTCGGTGGAGTTCCATCGATACGATATGCCTCCATCCTCACCGAAGAAAGAGCACAACTCATCATAGGACCGGCAAGTGGGGCCACTTCGGCCCTCGGATCTCCATCCCAGACATAGAAGATCTCAATTCACCCCTCTAAATAATCATTGTTTACTTTCTTGTCTAGCTTGTCAGTATACACAAGACTTGTCATACCCTTATTCATTGATCTCCTAACTGTTAAGCATTGTACACATGGACGCACAAGAACAAGTCTCAGTCAGCAAAAACAGGAGTGAGATTGAGTTTTTGTTTCCGGGTTTGCTTGGTACCTCGATATGTCGACCATAATACGAATTCGTACCTATATGATCGGGCTGGGTCGAGTCAAAGGATGTTTTTTTTATTAGAGAGGCTCCAGGTCTTTTGTCTGTTTTGACGATTTTGAGGAGATGGTCTGGTCTCGCGAGTGGATGCTTGAACGGGATTGGACAGATTTTGATGTGGGTCGATGAATGGATTGGATTGGACGGTCCAGGATGGAGCCCCGTCCGGCGTTGAGTATAATCTCCTCGAGGCTCGACATATAATCTCTTGAGTCTTGACGGTTGTGCCTTGGGTTCTGGGTTGTTCTGGAGATAGTTGTGATCTAGGACGCAATCCAATCAGCACCCATCTTTCTCCCGAACACCAGGCAGACTAAAACCGATTGTACCGTCGAGTAAGTACTGGAGGCAGATTCGAAAGGAAATGCAAAAGAAACAGAAACAGAAAAAAATGAGGCCGAAAAAAAGAACTCGCCAGACTCGACCAACATATCGTAGTATCGAATTTCCACTCAGTATCACATGTTCCCGCCTCACCAATCCCAATTCCGAGAAAACGGTCGATTAAGGATACTGATTCCTTCTGAACGGGGAAAACAGGAAGTACTCCTTCGTATTGTCGTATAGCCTTGGATGATTATCGGAACGCGATAGGAATGCCCGTCGGGATTCTTGGATGGGTCTCGCAGGTCTGCAGGTCAAGTCAGCTGCGAAAATCGGAACATGGATCACCAAAAGAGTACCTTTTCCGAATCCAACAAAGAGGCCGTATACCATACGCTACCGTGCCAGGATCCTTGAGGCTCAGGCTTGTGCGGGTTGCAATTGTATGAATGGCCTGATTGAATGAATGATTGTATGATCCATGATCCACTCATGATCCACGCCTTTGTGGTCCTCGTGTGTCTCTAATGATCTGAAAGGAGCGATAACCCATCACTGCGGGGTAACTTGGGGTAAGGTAAATCGCAAAAAGGATGATGGTATTGGATCATCGATCCTCCGTGTCTTTCTTAGCACGCCATGCCTTTCCATGGGTGAGACGGGTGTGAATCAACCCTTATCACATGCATGGAATCTCACGTTCACGCACGGGCAACAAGCTCTCTAAGAAATGCAAAGAACATTCAAGCTCATTCAAGCATCACGCAATTGCAACATGACTCGACCAAGATAACTACACTGGACGATATAACGGCTTCATGTGGTCAAAGGGTTATCGAACGCCGCAAAATGAACAAACCGGCCGACACGGTCAGTCGGCGAACGAGAAATTCGCAGAAATTGCCCGAAAGCGCATTGGGCGTTCCGAATTCCTTGCTAGGGTGCAACAGGGTGTAACTTGCAATCATTGAGACATCCGGATTGTACTCGTACTAGTACAGTACGTACGAATCGGTACGATAACAATGACTCGGTCTCGGAAACCAGAGAATCTACCTTCGGACCGTTTGCAAACGCCCGTAAACCGAGAAAGAGAAAGAAAAGAATGCCGCCGCGGTCCCCAAAGCACCTGGTGACACCATGCATACCGTATACACCCCGAGCCAATTGCTTAAACGGACTCAGATAGAAGACATATACGTATACTGTGATAGCGGTATAGTTAGGTTCAGGTAGACGAAACTGCGAACTTCCAAGCAAGCGGCCTAAAGACGGAAACCCCGAACGCGCACTGGATATGATCATGGCATGCATACAGTATGCATAGCACATCCTAGCATAGTACTAGTACTATAAGTAACTGACAAGGACAAGAAACCCATACCCCGGGGTCAGGTATCTTTCCAAAAAGGCCACTTGAAGATCCGGACCTGACCTGTACAGGACACGATTGTCAAGGAGAACCCACCCCATGCACGGATCGCATAAACAACCCACAGAACTCACACTACACATCCCGCACTCCATGGTCAGAGGTCTAATCTAATCTAATCCTGACCAAACCCAATACAAGCAGAGGATCCACATGAGAACGCAACAACTGCGATAAAGCGGGAATGTCGCGTATTTGGACCCGGCGTTGAGTATAGTAGTAGTTTGAACGCTCTGGAGGCAGTAAGAAGCCTTCATTGACTGGCCATGGGCCATGGAACGTCTTTGTAACTCTGTCTATCTCCTCTGCTCAATCTCCCCTTCTCTTCCACGTTCTCTCTTCTTTTCTATTCCGAGGTTCCTTGGGAAGTCAAGTTAATAAATGTCATACATTCAGTATATATCGTCAAAGCGGGATGCACGTAAGCATTGCAATCAAGGTGAACGTGTCACGATCACTCAATGGTACCGGTACCACTGAGTGGTACCGCCCACTGGCAAGATCAAGAGTCCCTGCGTATACGTCCACGTACCCACCCCTACCCTACCCTATCTATCACTCAATGTCACTGACATTCCTGTCATACGTATTCCATGAATCCACGCCCCGGCCCCGCGTATGAGAAAGTTTCAGAGTTTAATGTTTCCCTCTAGAACCTGCCGATACCACTAGAACCCTCGGGATTCGTAAAGTCGAGGTCAGAAGACCCTAGGGGTGGATAAACCCAAGTAATCCCTCTAATCTCCTTGGATGTACTCGCTCTACTCGAGCGCAGAGTTCATGAGAACCGACAAGAGAAATGAGGATGAATGAGTGGCTCCAGAAGGATGGGAGCAGTTTGAACACACGACGATATGCTCATGATTGAGCTCGGCGTGTGCATACGCGTGCTCAGATCCTCATTCATTACTCAGATACTTGCTCAGCCTCGAATGCACTCAGAGCTCACCACAAGATCGAGTCTCACGACAAAATCACACGCAATGCACACATGCGGAGTTAAGAGTCATCATCCAAACGATATTGGGGTTTTTCATTTCCTTCAGAAAAAAACAAACACCATGTCGACGTCGTAATCATAGACGCGTCGGGGAGGGGGTCGTACTACTACCTAACTAAACACCAACCAACCACCACCCTCATCATCATCACCACCTTCATTCTTCATCTTCCACCTCCGAGATAAAAGAGAAAAAAATCAAGAAAACCAAGGAAGCCCATGCAAGTTGTGCGCGCGAGATGCGTGTGGTAAAAAATATCATGTGTGAAAAAGAAAGCTACCTACTAAAAGGGAAGAGACTGAGAGAAGACAAGATTCCGAGTCGATTGCGCGAAGCGAACGAGAAAAGATGAGGGAGATGGATGGGAGATGAATGGAAAACTTGATTGCAGAAGAAAGAACAAGATAATTGAGGAAGAACAATGTTACAGCAAGAAACAAAACAGTTCGTAATCGATGATTGCATGCAGACAAAAAAAGAAAAGGATATAAAGTTGGAATCTTGGGGGTGTCTTGCGAGAACTGATCAAGATGGATGGGGAATAGATTGAGATGGAAAGATGATGAATGAAGCCAATGCCTTGCAAGAGATAGATGACTTGAAGATATCCGTAATCCGTTGTGCTGAAACTCGACCGGGGAGGTTCGCGCTAGGCGAAACCCAGGGAACGGTTGACAGGGCATGATCCATGATAGGGAGACGCGATAGTGAAAGAGGAAAGAGATCATGATAGATACGTGACGAGGACGAGGAGAAAACGAGGCGGGGTAAATGGGGAATCTCATAAGATTAAACCATTCTTGGGTTCGTGATGGATGGCGTTGCACAACAAGGTGGATGTGGGGCGTGCAGACTTTTGATAAAGTCGTCAAAGACGTATGGTGTTGATGATGTATGGATAGGATGTCGCAGAGAGACGGAGTGTGGTGAGACCATGTGAGGGGGAAAGGAAGGACAAGTGGGTCGGACAATCTATTGAAGTCTGCGCCTGAAACGCCGCTTGGCATGGAAGATACCAAAACGAAGGCGAAGGCTGAAGGCCTGCCATTGGCGTCGAAGGGCATCAGTACACGTTGGTCTGTGGGAGAGGGAATGAGTTATGGTGGTTGAGAAACGAACGGTGGGAATATGAAAATACTTACACAAAGTCAGAGTCCTCCACAACGGGTCTATCCTCTTGTTGGTCTAGGTCAGCCTGCTCCTTATCTACTTGGGGGATATCCTTCTCCTTGTTCTTCTTGTTGTGACGCGCGGAAGACTTGCGAATGAGACAGCTGCGACGAGACTTTGGTCGCTCGTCCTCTTCCATGTCGGGAGCATCAAATTCGGTTTCCTCAAAGGGAGAGGAAATCAATTGAAGGGCATTGTCCTCTGAGATTGATATGGGAGAAGAGGACATGATGATGGGTTCGCCGTAGTAGTGGGAAGAGTAGGCTGTGGGGTATGGCGGTGGAAGACGGGAGGTATAAGAGAGACGGGATGATGGGGAGTAAAAAGGCGAAGAATGTGATTGTGACTCGACGTCAGTGGCGTCTCCTAGGTCTGCGTCCATCTCATCCTCATCTTCATCATCCAAAATTTCCGCGTTCCAATCCCTCTCCCAGCTTGGTCGCGAAGGGACTGCGAGTGGGTATGCCGAGAATCTATCTGAACGCGTTGCGCTGTGCGAGCGATGGCTACTACCGCTTGTGCGGCGTTGCTTCCTTGTCATTGAAGATTTTGAACGCCTTGTTGGTCTAAGGATTGGGAAGTCGCGGTAGTCTGGGTCGTGAAGGTCTCCTCTGTGATCGACATATGCGCGTGAGGGTGACTCTGGGCTTGATGAGGATGATGATGCCGAGGTGTAAGTTGGGTCGAGTAAACGCGAGATGTCGGAGGCGCGTGATGAGGGAGAGTACTGGGAGTGAGACGCGCCAGGGAGGAGAGTGGCTATCCGTGGCACTGGCGAATTTGAGCGGAGGTTGTTGTTGATGTGACGATGTCGCTTTGGGGGCGACGGAGGACTGAGAGAAGAGGACGAAGGGACGGGATATTCGTACATGTTGAATGAGTATGGGGGGCCCTCGGTGAAAGAGGGAAGGGATGTTGAAACGGGGTAGGCTATATACGGGATGCGCGACAAAGCGAGGGTCAGATGTGGCCTGATTAGGAAGGAGGCTTAGATAAGATATGCCTACCTTTTATGGACAGTTATCAAGCGAGAAATCGGACGAGGGGAGATTGCAGTGCCGTGCTAGTGCAGTAGTTGGCAGATATCACTTGTGGGGAATAAGCAGTTGAAGAACAGCTGGCGAGGAGAGCGAGTAATATATAGTATCGGGAGAGAAGTGGCGATACTCGGAATTGTGAAGATGTGCTTGGGCAAGCAAGGGGCTGGGAAGAGCTGATGGTGCAGAGGGAGGAGGCGTGTTGGAAAGGACAAAGGGGAAATTATTGGGGGCAATCGCGGCAAGGCGTGCGGCGAGGGCGACGTGGAACAGGTGTCTTACAGGGAACAACTCGAGGCATGCCACCTGCTTGCCCTGGTTTTATCTCCCCTGCCTGCGAGTGTGAGCTGAGCCAGATGAGATCACCGTCCCATATGCGATATGAGATCACCCTTACAATTCACCCCGATCCACTCCTCGGACAATCGCGTAAGCACTCCTCACATTTATTTTCCCTCCATCCAAAATATTTAAATAATTAATTTCCTTGGATAAAAAATAAATAAAAACCCATTATCAGCCATCTCTCACATCACGCCGTCACCATCCCTCTACTCACATCGCAGCAACAAAGTAGCAACACCACTCCTCAGTCACTGCGGATCCCACATCCACCTCAGCCAGCCGTTGCTCAATCGTCATCCAAACGCCGTCTCCCAAACCGTGTCCTCCCGAATTCGGATTTCATGCTCCTCCAGAGATAACACCACTTTTCCCCACGGCCCGCTCGCATTCCCTCCTTTTGTTGCTCAAAATACCGGATGCCGACACCTTCCGTTCTACTCGTGCCGCCCGCACATCACAACACCCTGACAAATCCCATTCCGCTATTTGGGCTTACCGCTTCCTTGTCTGCCCCTGGCCCGATCCCCTCGAGGAGCATTCCAAGTCTTGTCTTGCCAAACCCATCGGCCCAGACAATCGATGCCCAATAGACACTCGATGTCTCCAACAAGCCGACAATACGCACAAGCACACAAGCACTTGCATTCTCCATCCATCTATGCAACAAGACCAACCCGCTTTTGCTTTTGCTTGTTCGCTTTTCATGCTCATGTTGCTCTCGCCTCGTCCATCATCACCGCGTGCTCTCCTTCGATTCCGTACAAATGCCAATCTGTGGCAATGTTATGGGATCTCATGCACATTATCTCTGCCATACTCAATCTATTCTCATCACAACTCCAGGAGGTGGCGCAATATCTAATATATCCCGCTTGCTTTTGCAAACATCCTTGTGACAACCCCGGTCCAGAGTCTCAACGTGGTCCTCCCTTTTGCCTTGACTTGCCTTGCTTTGATCTCTGATTTCCTATTTTCCCTTCACAGATCTCTTTTGTGGGTCCACCTTTTCCAATCCCTATGATGACAAAATCATGATGTGATATCCCCGAGGTGCGAGGTCGATCGGTCTCTCCGGGATCTGACGCCACCCCGGTCTTCAAGACCACTCGACATCTCACTTCGATAACACCATGATCATTCATCTTATCGGTCCGGCATTCAACAACCTGACTCAACATCCCCATCCTCCCTCGTGGCTGACTCATTCCTCAGGATCCCTCGAACGCACATTTCTAAGCCATTCGCAATATCTGATGCGGATGCCTTCTGGTCTATTCTCGTATCTATCAAAATTTTATAGTCATGCACTGAACGCTTCACCAGTAATGACAGGAAATGCCAAGTATGCGCGTTTTTCTACCCCGCATTGACAGATACTTGCTGCATTGACGTGTAACTACTTGGTATCCTCGTGGAACAGCCACCGACACTGATTCGTGCTGGTACCTACCACCATCCTGACAGTCACACTCGCTCACTTGCACAACAGGTACTGCCACCGCTCTCACGCTCAAATTACCATCTCCCCATAGACGCTCGGACCCAACCGAATCCGACGCGTCTCTTGGGATTCTCCCGATACCGGAAAGCAGCACTCGAAGAAAGTGGACTGGAAGCACGCGTCTCAGCGTTCATTCAGTGAGGTTCGCCATTCACTCGTGGCGCGTTGGGAGTCTAGACGCTTTGGCGCCCCTGTTAGGGTCTCGTTTAGAACAAGAGGCAGGTCCTTCGATTCCGTGGACCCGTGGCACTCGGGAGAATCCCAACCAATACGGGGAGGGGACGGGATCATCACAACAGGCTGGTTGTTGACATAGGGTTACAGTGCGAGCAGATGGGGATATCTCGTTTGGTCGATTTGGGTTCTGGATCTGATGGTGAGGCGAGTTGTTGCGTTTTTCATATTCATATTCCCTTTGCACAAAGAACCTCTTTGTTGGTTGGGACTTGGGGGTCAGGATCGATTTCTGCCCAGATCCATCAATTCATTATCGCGAGATCCCGAGAGGGAGAAAGGGTATCTCAGGACCTCATTCACACGGTCGTAAGTGCAGACTATACGATGTTCACACTCGGTACTTTCTCCTCTCGGTCGCGAGCTCGCCTTGTTGGATCTAATCTCACACTCTTTTTGCAATCTCGGTTCGGGATCCCCAGCAGGCAAATTATCATGGGACATGGGGATTTTTGGGACATCTGGGAAACTTGGGGGATTCTGTATTTCAGTAAACTCTCGGTCACCCGGATCTCTCGAATCTCTCAAGCATTCCAGCGTTCATTCGCATCGCACTATCTCGAGCAGCATTTTCCTTGTGGCGCCGTACATACCACCCTTTATAGCCGCTTCATATCCTAACCCGTGGAAATCGAGCCCATTCGTGGCGATTTATGCTGATCTCATGGTGGTTCATGGTGATCGCTGCAAGCTTCTTTGCAAGGCGTTCCGTGATGTCTCTGACACAGGCAGACATATGGCTTTCCACAAGTTTGCCTCCTGTATACCCCAGGACCTAGTGCCTCACAACCGTTTATCAAACTCTACAAGCACGCGTTTTACATTTGGATCCGAGGTCCCTTCTCTTTGTCGTCGTGGTTGTGGTCGTTGTGGTATGGTCAAATTATCACTTCGTTCCTTCCTTCTGTGATGGATTCGGACTCGGGCTTTTGGTTTTGGTTTTTGGGTCGTTTGATGCCCTTGTGAGGTGGTAGTGAGAGATTACGCGTTTAGTTTCTGTGGTTTGTCCGCTTTTCTTAACTTGTACGATGGACTTAGTGCAAACTCGGGTAATTGGGGATTCCCTTCCTCCCTTTTCTTCTTTTGATGATGCATGGTCTGGTTATGTTATCTTATCCAACTTTGCTCTAGTTCGAATTGGTTACCAATGGATTCGAATCTCACTCGGTGTTGCTCGACCCCGGTCTCTTGAATCCTGTTCCCCGAGGATCGAACGAAAGGTGGACGCGTGAACAAGACCATACATAATATATACATCACCGCAAATGGAATTGGAATCGAGAGGGTAGCAGTCCAGATCATTAATTGCCTTCAAGAGATCAACACGTCTTTGTGTACATGTACATACTGTATTTCCCCACCCACTCACAAAGGGCACCCATATAAAATATGCTTTCGCACGTGGACGCGCCTCCATACAATGTACATTACTTCCATATGTATCCTTGTACTCTTCTCCGCACCCTTTCTCCGCGCTTTGATCGCACCTGTGTGCGTTGTGCCCTGGTTGTGCCCGGTGTACAATACGGTATGGACCCTTTATTCCACGGTACCCTTTCATTCGCATGAATCGCATCCGGGCTCAGGATCAGCCATGGATTCGAATTCATTCATTGGATCAGCTATATATGGTATCCGTATCTATCCCTTCCAGCGCCTCTTCAGTCCCCAACTCCGTGGTGACCATGGGGCCGTCTTCGGGCACTGCCAGCCATGGAGCTTGGATGGTAGTAAGTTCGAACTTTGCTTCTTCTGAGTTCGAGTTCTCTCCACTGGCATCTCTCCATGATTCATGCACCCGGGGATATACGCGCTTCTTTCTTTGTGTTCTTTGTGTCCTGAGTTCTCCTGGCTCTCCGTCCTCGTGGATAACACTGGATCGATCAGGGATTCAAAACTCAGAATCCAGAAGAAGAGGATTGGGTTGGGTTGGGTAGGGTGGGGTGACCAATGGGGTTCGGATATTGTCGATGGACCCCATTGGTGCTTCTGACTCCCGTATACCCGTAGTCGTGTCTTTTCTCATACATCCAAAGTAAGCAGTTACATTCAGGGTCTCCCCACTTGTCCCACTGAGCCGTTGTAGGGATCGATATCCTGATATCTTGGCGTTTATCCTGGTACTATTGTTTGGTATCACATTTAGAACGTGGTGGTTTCGGGAGCATCCCTTTAACGGATGCATGGAGGAGGGCAGCGGGATTGTGATTGGTCGGGAGAAACTCGTTACTACTACTCCATATAGTAGATCAAGTCGTCTTCCCCCTCCTTGGAGATCGTCTACCCTGGTACTTCGAATTCCTATCTTTGGACGAAGAATGTTCTTGTCGACCGGGAGGTTGCTCTTCCCGACTTTATCCGTTTGGAGCCGGATGTTAAAGTTAAAACAGACGAGCGTTGGGTTGGGAGGTCGTGCCTTCTTTTGATTCGATTTCGAACGCGATTGCGATGCGATTGGAGAGAGGAGTTCTTTTCGGGATTGTGATCCTCGTCGGGTCGGACCCATTCTTGGATTGTGGGGAATAGATTATTGGGGAGTGGGATCAATTGGATTGGGTGGATTGATTGGATAGGATGGGGAAGGGATAAGTCTTATCGTTTGTATTTCTAACTGGATGGGTGGGTTTCTTGACTTGTTTCCCCTTTTCGTGTTATTGATCCAGGGAAGATTTTATTAGAATGGAGGATCCTTCGGTTACCTCTACGATACGACATCATCTCCACACATCCACCAAGGCGCATGCTCTCGACGCTCAATAATCGATCCATATCAGCCCATCTGCATAGGCATCAAGCATAGCAGTGTCGTCATCCTTATACTTAGAAGTACGTGCCTTCGCCTCGCGCATCACATACTTCCAAGGATACATGTAGACGCATTCCATTCGGCTTTCCATCAAAATGAAAGTACCGTGGCGCATAAAGGAGATGATGTCTCGTGTGGTCTATAGATCTTTCTTTTCGCCCCATACGGATCGCAGTCACGGTTTAGTACGATCATGGAAGTCTTTGTGTGCATACGAATATCCATGCCGTGGTGCACGCGATTGTGCAACACAGCAACGATCATCAATTATTCTTAGTTTTCACAGGTAAGTACTTGTATGTACTTGTAACACGTTGGGTTAACTTACCCCTTGTCTCTTTCCATTCAGAGTATCTTTCAATACCATGTTATTGATCAGATAGATCGCCGCTTGCTTTTTTTCTTCTTACTTTGTTCTTCTCAGTAATAATCCCCTTTCTTATAGAATCGGGAGACTTACTACGCACTAGCAGGTGTTTCCAGCACGGGGTTTATTTCCGAGATATCGGAGGTTCCCCTCTGCTTTTCTTCCCTCCCCCTTCTTCCCTTCCCTTCGCACACGCAATACGCACATCCTCGGGCTGGGTCTATGTGCTGCAGCGCTACAACTGGCAGTGAATTGTAACGAGTGGGTACTATCGAACGCTTCTGATCTCATGGCCCTTTTGTGTTCGTGCCAGATTCCAGTGACTTCCCCTTCTATTTCCCCATGCCCCGGCGCGGTATTGCTCATTTCGCGTAGTTGGGCGCTTTCGAACTCAGCACTGCTGGTTGAAATGAATGGAGGCTGAGTTTGCGTATTGGATACGTAGTATTTGATCGAGGGGGTGAGGTAGGTACTGGTACTACTCCCTTGGATTGGACATGCTTCGAGAATCGAGAAATCGAGAACCGATTCGATGACGCCGCTGCGCAGAATACTGTGTACTGTGCCACGGAGGCGCCGCCAGAACGCGCAATCGAGGGTATCCCGTAGGATTTCTATTTTCCATAACCACTTAGTTATCTGGCCTGGTAACGTTCGGTTTCCCTCCTATCATATGTTCGGTATGTGCACAGTCACTGCGAGGCCTGATTGAACTGATCACGATCATGACACCGCGTCCTTCGGGCTCCATGCCGAGGTACCGTACAGCCCGAACTTGTCTCCGAGTCGGACTGCGCTGACCTCGGCTTGGCTTTGATTTCGCACGTTTTGTATGATATTGATGGCTGTGCTATTGGTTTCGATTCATTTTGATATAGAGGAGGTGAGTTATGGCATTTCAAGTTGGAGGTTGGTGAATGAAGGAGAATGTGCCTCGGTGCTTGGATACTTCCTATCTGTAGGTTGTCTTGGAGTCACTGGTTGGGTGGAAACTTTAGACAAATGACTCGGAGGTCAAGTCAACCCTCGATGCCAGTGATGGGGTTTCTAGAACTTCGAATTCTGGATTGTGTGGATGACTGGAGGGGTTCACAGCCTTTTGGCCTCGTTGGATGTGAATTTCCAAGGGTGGAAGGATAACTGGGATAATCGCGACTATGGTTCTCACGAGGTATGCATGAGAATACGGGAATGCGTATACTTGGATTTTTCTATTGGAAGGTCCGTTTTCGCCACAGTGGGCGTATGGGTCCTTCAGGGTGGATAGATGCGTATAGGTCGGCCGAAGTACCCAAGGTAACCCTTTGTCCATACATAAACACATACACATTGCACCGTATTCTCAGCGATTCTCTTTGTTCTTGGGACTTCTAACCCTTGATATCTTTCACCTCAGCACACTACCCTCCTCCACTTATAGAAGTTATTCGCTCCCTCAAATTCTTTGAAGACCGAGGATAGGTGAAGAACACGAGGGCGAATTGTGATGATGCGTAGGGATTGATGTATATGATAACTCAAGAGGGTAGCAGGTACTTACAGAGAGCAATGCCAATGAGGAGGTGTGTTCTGATTTTGAGTTCGAGGAGTTTCTCCTTTCGGTCAAGTGGGGAAAACAGGGGAAAGTTTGGATTGATGCGGTGTATGGTCCTTCCGGTGAGTGAGCGTGTTGTTGGGTTTGTGAGAACGTGAAGTTGGATGGATTGATATGCGTATAGTATAGTTGGCGTATTCGAGTCATTATGGAGGAGGGACGACCCCGGTCCAGGATCGAATGCGTACCTGTGTGCCGAGGTACTGCAGGAACGTGTTGGTGCATCGCATGTGCCAGATTATCTTGTGGGGTAGTGCCTCTGCTCGATCGGGAACCTGGAATCTTTGATGCATCTTCCTATCTAGGAGATGTAGATATAATCTTTCTATCTTCCGAAGTTGAACATACTGTACTGGTAAGATATGTTTTATCAAGATCACGATAGTGAGGTTATACTCAAAAACTCTGATGAGTCAAGATGGTTGTTGCGTCAGGCTGTGTTTGTCAAGCTGCTTTCTCCTCGTATCGTCTTTCCTCGATCGTGATCAAGAAGAACGATTGCATCAAGGAATCAAACCTACCTCGAGTCAAGGATCATCTCCTCGTCGTAGAAGGATACATCTCCTCGAGATGAATCGAGCATTATTACCACGAGGCTACTTATCATCACGATTTACGAGAAGCGTGCTAGTGAAGAGCCCAACAAAACTGACTCCGACTTTCAAAAACGCCCATAACAAACTTTCCCGAGTCTCTCGTAAGCCCCCAATCCCACTCTGAGCCTTCCTATTCCCAATTCTGACTACTCGGGCTGTGTTCGGGGCGTCCAGAGTACGTGTCTGATGCAGCAGGCAGTCCGAGACGGAGGGGCGAGTGAGGTGTGGATTCGAGACTGTGTTGGGGTCGCCAAGTTACCACCTTCTTTAGCCCCTCAGCTTACTACACCGCTGGGCAATAGACCCTACATGGATAAATCCCTGCTGGGAGAACCCTTCTCGTGCATTGTCAACATCAGAATGCAAAGACGTCGTGTTAGGGTTCTAGGGTCGGGAGAACAGGAAGTCGTAGGATTTGATGCTATGGCATGGCCACAAGGTGACGACAACACTCGTTTCTCCGTGCGCTGGTCACCTGGAGATGAAGGCGGCGACGACTCGGATGCGTTTTGTGGACCTCCTGGCGCGATGTAATTAACACGGAACAGTCCCTAGCGAATAGAAAACAGTACGCATGGACTCGGAATAACTTCAATATCACCTCGGAAAGTCCCCCTCCGAGTCCGTCTCCCCAAGTCGGAGGTAGTATTTCTGCGCCTTGTCACAGTCACTGGCACTCGTCGCTCCCGGAATGATAGGAGACATAGGACGCTTGCGGTTTGTGTACTGAATTCATGGTACGCTCCACTTGAACGTCCATATGTTGCTTGGAAGCCAAACCACATACACTCGGAGGCCTAAGGGTTCATTTAGTCTCTCAATATTGCCACACTAGGATAACTTTCCGCCCACCTCCGTTTATGTGATGTAGTAAGTGTATTTGGTGGCGTATCATCCTTCTATCCTCAAGGATTCGGTGCACAGATAAGTCTAAAGTACGTGAGGAGGACGTAGAGTGAGTGTTTTTCTACTTTTGTGTCTTACCAGGACTTGAATTTTGGTGTTAACGGGTTGTTGACAGGTTCAAGTGGCGGCACAATCTCTGAGCCACGATTTGGCTTATCCCGGAGCTACGGATTATCTGAACCGTTTTACGCGCATGATGCATGATGCACGATGCGTGGTTGATGCTGACTGGTCCACTTGGTACTTACCCCCCTTCACTGGCACGCCTAGGGCGGGCTGTGTTTTTATGACATACCCCACCGTCCACACTCCTCCTCACCCATAGTATTTTTTGAAATTGACTTCTCGGTGGAACTAGACGAGCGTCATTTTGCACGCAATCCTTTCGGGTTGTCTCGACTCTGTGCAGTAGGCGAGTACCCTGAGGATCCAGGGGCTCGATAGTTGCCATTGCTTTTGGGCTACGCGTTCGCAGGGACCATGATTATATCCAGCTCTTAACTCCCAGACGTGAAGAGTAGTGGTGGAAATTTCAGCAAGGTCCGTACTAGAACGTGCAAGTCAGGTCCTGCAGACTACCGATGCCACCCCAAGTACTCACCACCTGTTCCGCTATTGACTGTTTCGGCGCCCTTAGCCTAAGTCGGTGAGTCGGGTCCAAAGATCCAAGCACCCTCCGTACCTTCCGAGTCAATTGAATTTACTGGAGCATTTCATGATCTGCGTTGTTTCAGCATGTACGCGGCAAAGACTCTCAAACAAGATGACTGATCTTCTTTTCGGTACCCACTTTCCTCCAGTAGAAGATTACTATTATGCTTGAATTGTCTGACGTATTCATGTTCAGGTGGTTTGCGTGCTCGAATGAATTGTGGGGTAAGCTGCCGTGAGCTGGATGCTGTCGGATGCCGGATCCGGACTTTTTGGGTTTCCTCCCTCGAACATCACCTCGAGGATGACACGCGTCGGAAAGAGGGTGACGCTCCGTCTTTATTCGTTCGCTCTTCTTTCATCGTTACTATGTTTAGGGAAGATGAGCACATTATCCTCGTCGTCTAGAAAAGAGAATACTTCTAGCGAAAGGCGAGTAAGGAATCGTTTAGGGTTTCTTGGACCCATATCTGATGTCCTTGGTTGGACTAGTAACCCCTAATAGACTTTTAATCAATCTTATCGTACGAGATGCATTCGAAGTAAGGTCATCAGCTGACCACCGGATATGCATGAAGCAAAGCATCGAAAACGTGGTCGAACGAACGATACTTGCCTCAAGGCAACAAACAGATCATTCAAGACCAAATCATACGTGCGAAGTGGATCGTAGTCCGAAAAAAGCGCTCCACCCGGCAGTCTGGGTTTAGTAGCACAACCTTCTGTTTGTTTGAATCTTAGGCCCGCACTTTCCGAGCGGGGTTCTTTCGCGCTCGGGATTCCAATGGGTGCGATGAGAATGATGTTGTCTCTTCTGGCAAGATGATGAGACCAGAAGAGAGTACAAATTTACTTTCCCTTTACGGAGAGAGAAGACTCACGTCAGGTCAGTGGCGTGAAGGCCGTTCGCTGCGATTGACGCCTTTCACAGGAGTATTCGATAATAGTGTGTCCAGGTTGCGAGCAGGCTACCTCCCATGGTGGGATACTAGTCTAGGCACGTAACAGACGTGAAGACACGCACCTGCAGTGCTGCATCTGGTGACGAGATTAGATGTGAAAACGAGGCTCAAATGTTCCTTACTCGCCTCCCATTTCCAGGAGTGGCTGAAAGAATGGGAGTTGATCGCAGAGGATGGTGTTACAGCGAAAGTTCTTTCTTTCAACCCTGCATCCACAATGTATCACCATGCAGATCTTTGCAGTATGGGGCGTGTTGATTCTCGGTGCGATCACACCGGGAGGCTACATCGATGGGTTGACAGGATTAGACACTTCCTGGACAAGGGGTTATACCATCCAGGATAAGATCGTGCTATTTGTTAGCCGGAAAGAGGTTATCTGGTTCAGATAAGACTTAACCAACAGCTTGAAGGTGCAAAGTACAGTCCGACAGATGATTTTCCGAAGATTGTCCTCCGTATAAACCTGTCATTCCTCCGCATGTAGGGAAGCGGAGAGTGCAAACCGCTCGAAGGCATTGTATTTTGAAGACGCCTCGAAATGCCCGAGAAAGAACCGGTTCCGACCGGTTAGGCTAGATGTTCGCAGAGCGTCCGAGATTATAGACGCAAAATAGCCTGTGATCCGTCATGTACTATCAATTATTTGTGGATATGAGAGCTCTCTGACAAGTTTGAACAAACCGTATGGATAACGGATTCTGTTGCACACCGAGGTCTTCCGTGCATGGTCAGCAGTTGCTGCAACTTTGTAAATGATATTCTTGGCGTTTCCTTTGGGTCGATGGAATGTTCATACCGGGTGGTCAGGCGCACAACACGAGGTGATGCAGGTATTCGGGGAACTCAGCCCAGAGATGCTCCAAAATCGCGGCGCAGCTCGAGGTGGAAGTTGACCAGAGGCGGCTGCGCTCCATGCTCCCACGGTGGGGAACGGCCAAAGTTGGGATTTGCCGAAACCTCTTCGGACCCGGGCGGTCTCGACTGTTTATAAATAAGTGTGGGTGCAAATCCACGGGATGAGAAATCTTGAACCCTTTGAGACGTTCGAATAATGAGCGAGTCTCCGGAAGAACAGCGAAATACAACTATAACATCACCAGAGATTCCCGAATATAACAAAGAATACGATGTCTATGGAAACCAAGACACAGCAGACAGTAAGTTGTACACTCCATCTGGTTCTTCATAGACTGATCGAGGGCCCGGTTCATTGTCAAGTCAAATACCAAACAATGGTGTGGTGGAAAGCTGCAGCACTCATGCTTGCGGAAACCATATCTCTCGGGGTACGTAACTGCATACCGCAATTTTCAATAGTCTTATGGAACGTTCTATAAAACGACATGGTACAGATATTGTCCATCCCTTCTGCCTTTGCGAGTCTAGGCATAGTTGGAGGATGCTTCTTGGTGATTGTGCGTCATATTCGTATCTGGACCCATTACACCATGTTCATTGGGTGCACTCACCAACTTCACGCTGAATCCCCATGGTACAGGGACTTGGGGCGATTGCTACAGCGACTGGGTACCTGATTGGTTCCTTCCAAAACCTTCGGTATCCTCATGTTCACAACATGGCGGACGCAGGGGAAATCTTAGCAGGTCCCATCGGTAGAGAAATCCTCGGCGCTGCTCAAGTGATCTTTCTAGTCTTCCTCTGTGCGAGCCATGTTCTAACCGGTCTGATCGCTTTCGATACCAGTAAGTCCGGAATTGGCCCGTGATGTTTTAATTTCGCGTGCTTATGTTTTGTTTTGAAGTCACCGAGGGCGCTTCGTGTTCGGTCCTTTGGGCTGCATTGTCCGCCGTCGTATGTTTGATACTTACGCTGCCTCGCACGTTGAACGATATATCGTACTTCAGCGTGGCATCCTTCATCTCAATACTGGGTGAGTCAAGGGAACTCACATTCTCACTTGGTCTCAACAAAACTCACTCTACTCCACACTCAGCGGCTGTTTTGATCACCATGATTGGTGTGGGCCAACTCGGACACAAGGGATCGGTTGCGGTGACATCACATCTCCCCTTTGCCAAAGGGTTTCTGGCAGTCACGGATATCGTGAGGCCTTCAGCACGTCTACGATTTGTAGTATCCTAATCCTGATGGGTCTAGATCTTTGCATACGCAGGTACACGCAGAGTTCTGCCCCTGAACTACTTCTGAACATACTTCCATAGGGCATGTTGCATTCTTCACATTCATCTCTGAGATGAAAAACCCACGAGTATGCATGTTTTTGTTTATTTTGTCCATTCATTGGGGTCACCAAGTTGACCACACTTCAGGATTTTCCAAAAACTCTGTACCTACTTCAAGTAGCTGATACGACCCTCTACGTTATCGTGGGTGTGGCTATCTATTCCTTCACAGGACCGGAGACCGTCTCTCCTGCACTCGGCAACACAGGACCCACCCTTCGGAAGACAGCATATGGTATAGCATTACCGACCATAATGATCGCAGGTGTCGTGAATGGCCATGTCTGCGCCAAACTCGTTTTTGTGAGAATGTAAGTGTCCTCAAGGCCTCAATAGTTGCATATCACGGTTTCAACTTCTACTTGGTCAGCTTTCGGCGTAACGGATTGAAATCAAGGCATCTATCCTCGAATACCTTCGTTGGATGGGCGACCTGGACCGCAATATGCTTTGCAATCTGGGGTCTTGCCTTTCTTATTGCCGAGGTGTGAGTATCCTCATGCAAGCTCTATCTCATCCCCTCTTTCGTATCTAATGCACAAATTACAGCATCCCGTTCTTCAATGGCCTCTTGGGCGTAATTAGCGCTCTCTTTGCAAGGTAATTCGGGGACTTTCCAATCACGCTTATCCACTGACCGACTCGGATGACGCATTCAGTTGGTTTACATATGGGATCTCTGTAAGTGCCCTTCCTGCTCGGTTCACTTACCCATCGTGGTATATCTGAATGTTCGATATCAGGGTATCTTCTGGTTCCACCTTACACCTTCCTCGGAGAGGTGGAAAACGACCCCACAGAAACTGAAGGCGATATTTTGGGGCTGCATCGTGCTGGTACGTCAAGCCCCCTTACGTGCTTCTGCTGACTGAGAATGGTGCTCTTCTACGTGTTGTGCCTACGTGTTCCCATCATGTTCAGATGGGTGCATTCATAATGGTTGCAGGACTCTATGCTAGCATTGTCAGCATTATTGATGGTACGCGTACTTCCATTCGTCACGAGTCTATTTTTTCGACGACTTTCCAGGATACAGTAATGGGGGATTCCCTTCCCCGTTTTCATGCACCAGCCGAGCATTAACATAGACGTCATTCCGCGCGCCCGGTCGGTGAATCAGGCCCGTTTGGACTATTTTTGAATGTACATATCGCTTGTTGTATACTGAGAGGGCAACCCAGTCATCCACACCAGTGGTGTTAAACCGCGGAGCGACACCACCACGAGGGAGAACGATGAATTATCCCCGGATGTTTCCCACATAACCCGATCTCCACCTGCATTCCTCCGTGGAGTGTGGACCGAAGGTGCCATGATGCAAACGACCTTCCAGTTAAGCACTTCCGCCCATCATAATTGTGCGACTCTGACGATATACCTACAGGCCTTCTCCCGTGCGAAGGTCCCCGTCATCATCAAGAATTTGTTTTTCTCCAAGTTCCTGCTGGGATGTGGTGGCACCGATCCTTCCACTACGGCGAGTTCCGCATTTGGATCTGCTCACTCTTTTTGGTCTTCCTCGGCTCTCAGGTACCAGAATCGCAGCCTTCCTGAATCGAAGGTATTCTCTGCTTCAAGTTGAAGAAGAGCGGCGAAGTTTCATCTTTCAGAATCACTTTGGCGGGGATGCGAGCGGGGTTTTCTCTGAGTCCTTCGAATGGGCTCGCTTCAGCCCCGCCAACAGTGTTCCTCTACATCATCGACCTGAACCTCAATGCTCGCCTTGGAGATCTCATTGCTATTATCCCACTCCGATTGGTAATCGCGATGAGAATGTGCAGAATTAGTTGGACAATGCCTATACCAAGGTGATAGAGTCTATGTGGCGCTTTCAAAACGAAACCTCGATGATCACTTCATAGATCAAGGTACCGAACTACGCCTCACGCCTGCGCCAAGACCCCGAAGATTGCTTACTCTCTCAACGTTATGGGTGTCTCCTCCGACAATAGGGTTGTCGAAGCTCCTTATCGTGGTTTGCAGGCACCGCACAGTGACGCCGCCAAAGCCTCCCTTGTTCACCGAGGCATGTTCAGGAGAGATGCCGCACGCTTTCTCTTCACCACTCGTCACCGAAAATATGGCATCACTATATACTCCACGGACACCCTCAACTCCAGGGGTGCAAACACAGAGATTATGCCAACCAGGGTAGCAGACTCCAGCATGGAAGATTTGCGGGGTCAATTACCACCATGAATTCCTCTCTGCAAGTGAATGACTCGAACTGGGACGGGATTATGTCGAGGGTATTCTCCATATTCTTCACGGACCTCCGGTTCGTTGTTTCATCTCTTGGAGTGGTTCAAGTTACATCTTTCATTATTGTATCACATCGAATACATCGAACGAATCGTCCTCCTGTGTTCTGTTACTCGTGTGGCCAAAATAAATCTGTCTGAGCATCCTTTCTCTGGGTATAAGTAACTACAATATGAACCAGTAAAGATGTATAGCCAATGAATCGTCACAAGCAATTGTGTGCAATGATTTGAAGGTGGCTTCAATGGACGGTCTGAATCCCACGTCGATCGCTTGCCAAAGATCGGGTATCCACCCGAGCTTGATTGTCTCCGACTCGAGGCGGGTATGGAGGCCTTCTTTCCATACACCCATGTGCACCAACAAACAAACCGTCTTGTCCTGTAAGACGAGTGCTGTCCATCGCCCATACAACGTAGACCCCTTCAAACGTTACTGTAACTCTGATTTGACTCGGATTCACGGGAGCATAGCAATATTGAATTCACATAGGAGCCGTTCCGCCCAGACGGCAGATCGATTTTGGACTGGCCGACTCCGCCCCGTAAGATGATCACCGCGTCCCCTGTGCGGTGCGCACCCCTCCGAGTCCATGTCCATATCATAGCAAGTGACTATCGCAACGAAGGTCTCACAGCCTCCGAGGACATTATTCGGGAGAAGTTTCCCAACATCCTTGTGACTTGACTTCCCAAAGATAAGTAAAGCAAGTGCGACTCGGGAATTTTTGCTGTGTAAGGGGTCACGGTTGTCGTGCTGTCCTTGTACCCTACCCGAGTCATTTCGTATATTTATTGCGTTTGAATTAGGTGAGGTATTTCATATGCATTGCTAGCCTGAGTGGTGGTTGTTCTTAAAAACTGACTTTTGCCTTTGACTTTCGTGTTGTAGATCTTCAGGCTCGAGGTTGCTTGCTTGCTTTTACTATTATCCCGGATAACGCTTGAAACGATACCATGATTCGTTCTGATGTTACCCCACAAGACCCTATTGATGAACAACCTGCTATTGGGTTGATTGGGATGGGTGGGATGGGTACGATGTATGCCAAGTCTCTGGCGTCAGCGGGTTGGAAAAAGTGAGCACGATCTTCTCTTTCTACCTACTTACCACCTACCTAAGGGGTTTTCTACACTATACTAGAATCTACGTATGTGACCAACCTAGCAAGTACGAGTCGTTAAAGGAGCAATATCAAGGTGAGTTTCGACAACTTTGATCTGACTCGAATATGTGCTCATTAATATGACTCGACTTCGGGTGAATCAGATACCCCTGGAATTCATGTCCTGCCTGACGGACATGGTGTCTCACGAATATCCGACTGGATTATGTATTCCGTCGAAGCGGAATACATCGATCGAGTGGTAGCGGAATATGGACCCTGTCAGTCATCTCTCCATCTTCAATGATCATCATGATTTACCTTTGAATCGTTTCATGTAGCAACGAAAGTGGGCGCGATCGTCGCAGGTCAAACGTCTGTAAAGACTCCCGAAAAAGAAGCGTTTGAAAAGCATCTACCTCCCGATGTGCATATCGTCTCATGTCATTCGCTGCATGGGCCCACTGTGTCGCCCTTGGGACAACCCCTGGTAGGTTGATTCGATCTCAGGTAGCTCAATCCGAACTCATTTTCGAGGTCACCAGGTCCTCATTAAACATCGTGCACCAGAAAGCGCACTAGAGCTGGTAAAAAGCATCCTAAAACCCCTTGAATCCCGATTCGTCTACCTTTCCTATGAGGACCACGATATCGTCACTGCAAACACCCAAGCAGTCACCCACGCTGCATTCTTAAGGTAAGTTCTTCACATTCAACCCATCCCTCAATACTAACTACTATTCGATCTGTACATCTGTACCTCTGTGTATCTGTGTATAGTATGGGCACAGCATGGGCAAGTGAAGAATCCTACCCCTGGGAGCACGGCTACTACGTCAAAGGCATCGAAACCGTCAAAGTCAACATCATGCTCCGAATCTACTCCAACAAATGGCACGTCTACGCCGGCCTCGCCATTCTCAACCCATCCGCCCGAATCCAAATCGACCAATACGCCCGCAGCACCACTGAGATATACAAACTGATGTTGGCTGGAGACGAAGAGGGGTTGAGGGGGAGGATATATGAGGCTAGGGATAAAGTGTTTGGAACGTCAGAAGGAGAAAGGAAGAGGAGAGTTCCGATTTTGTTGACGGAGGATATTTTCGATAGGTTTAGTTTGGGAAAACCTAATCCTGGGGATTCGCCTCCTTCTGGTCCCATCTCCCGATCAGCCTCAGGTGAAGGAGGAGCAGGAGGAGCAACTTCAGTAACAGAAGCAGCAGAGGGAATTACGACACAATCAACACGAAGTTCACCTCCACCCTACCCTCAATGCCCCAAAGGCGCACCCCCCAACTCCCACCTCTCTCTCCTAGCAATGGTCGACTGCTGGGCCCACCTCGGCATCCACCCCTACGTCCACCTCGAACTCGCCGCAACCCCCATCTTCCGCATGTGGATCGGTGTCGCCGAATACCTCTTCCGTTCCCAAAAACGTCTCGACGCCGCCATCCAAGCAGCCCTCTACGACGTCTCTCATCGGTCTAATGATTTAGAGTTTGTGGTTGCGGCGAGGGGATGGAGTCAGTGTATTTCGTTTGGGAGTTTTGAGCTTTATAAGGAGAGGTTTGGGAAGAGTGCAGAGTTTTTTAAGCCGAGGTTTGAGGAGGCGACGAGGTTGGGGAGTGCGATGATTCAGGCGATTATGGATAGTTCGCCGGATGTGAGGACGTCGTCCTAGGGCTTGAAGCTTGGATTTTGTTGATCTGTGATTGCGTCCTGTATCGTGCTTGTGGGGATTTCAGATCTTACTTCTGTATGACTCATTTATGTTTTTGTTACCGTTGTCGGGAATGGCACCAAGCTTGAATTCAACCGAGAGTTGGCACACAATGGAGAAAGAATGAATTCAACGTAGCCGGTTTGGACCACGAACGAAGGGATGATCATGAATGAATGTGTGATTTACTCGATACAAAATTCCAGTCCCAACCACCATCCAAGTCGTGGGACCTGTAATTTTTCTTTTCAATTCTCCAAACACGTCCTAAAGAAAGAAAAGTAACCCGAAAGGAATGAATGAAGGAATCCATGAATCCGATCCAAGCCCCTCCGAGAATAATTAGTATACAAACGAATTCAAAAAAAAGGAAACAAGCTGTGGGAAGGATTTTGGGAACACCGAAACACTTTCAGGTTCAATAGGTTCAACGGTTCAGAAAAGCAGACAGACAGAGACAAGAGATAATAGGGGTAGTTAAGATGGACATAAAAGGATGCAGCATCAAGTACCTGATGATCGTATAGAGTGTGAAAACGGGTCGGAAAAAATATCAAGTACGTTGGGTTGGTCGTGGATATGCTGATGCTGATGCTATGCGTGCGAGGGTGTTGAACGTTGTTGTTATTGGGAGATACGGAAATAAGCAAAAAAAATCGTATGAGATGGGAATGCCGTGTCGTTGTTGTTTGATGATGCTATGGTAGGAAGACGGGAGGAAGGAAGGAATGTACGAGACCTCGGCTTAGGTCTTTTTGTTGGCCTCTTCGTAGGCCTTGCGGAGAGTTGGGTGGACCAACTGTTCATGAAGGGCTTTTCCAGCAGGTACCTTTGAAAGCAACGCACTCGTCAGCGTCCGTTCTTTGGAGAGAGGAGTAGGAGGGGAATGTACCATGGGGAATACATGCTCGTTGCGCTCAACCAAGCACTCCAACAATACAGGTTTTGAGTCATCATACTCCATGAACTCCTTCATCTTCTCTGGCAACTCAGCAGCGGTGTGTACTCTGATAGCGTGTACACCCATTGATTTTGCCAAAGCGATGAAATCGGGGTTGGTCATTCTTGTATGGGAGTATCGTGCGTCATAGAAGAGATCTAATAAATACAAACATCAGGAATGCGAGTGGGCAAGAACGTGGAGGTGACGCTTACCTTGCCATTGTTGCACCATTCCTTGGAACTCGTTGTTCAAGACGATGACCTTGACACCAATGCTGTATTGCGAAGCAGTAGCGAGCTCCATAGCAGTCATACTAAACGATGCATCTCCATCGATATCAACGACAGTCTTGTTGGGTGCGGCGACCTTTGCACCAATAGCAGAAGGAAGCCCAAAGCCCATGGTCTACACACGCACACACGAGCATAAGTTAGCGTGTTGACATGAAGAAGAGCTAACGTACCCCGAGTCCACCAGATGTGATCATCGTCCGTGGGTGCCTCCACCTATAATGCTGCGCAGCCCACATCTGATGCTGCCCAACACCCGTCGTCACGATCACATCATCCTTCCTATTCGCCGTGTGTCTATCCAACTCCTCGATAACCTCCTGAGGCTTCATCAACCCTCCCTCTTTACTCTTCACAAACGTAAACGGATACTCCTTCTTCCAAGTCTTGATATCAGAGAACCACTGTACCCTCGGTGAAGATTTCACAAGCGGGACCAAAGAAGCAAGATTCGAGACGACATCACCAAGAACGGGAATAGAAGCATCGACGATCTTGTTAATGTTCTTGGGTTGGATCTCGAAATGGATGATCCCGCCTCTTCCTTGGAGAGCGGCGGCCTTGGCTGCAGGGGCGAATGTGTCGACTTTACCAGTCACACGATCGTCGAAACGGGCACCGAGGGCGATAATGACGTCGGCTTGCTGCATGGCGAGGTTGGCGTAGGCGGAGCCGTGCATTCCGAGCATGTGGAGACTCATATCGTCGAGCTCGTCAAAGGCACCGAGACCTTGGAGGGTGGTGGTCACGGGGATGTTACCCTCCTTCGCAAGCTTGGTCAGGAGTTTTGGACCAACTTCGGAAGAGAGAATTCCTTGACCGGCATAGATGACGGGTCGCTGAGCTTGATTGATGAGGTCTGCAGCTTGCTTGATCAAAAGCAAGTCAGTGGGGTATTGTACGTGCTGCAAGGGGTTAGAGGGGAGACCAAGGGGAGTTCCGGGGGTTGTAGCCTTGAATGGCAGGGGGGTGCGAAGGATGCTAGCTGTTACGTCCTTGGGGAGGTCTACGAGGACTGGGCCCGGTCGTCCTGAAGTGGCAATCTTGAAGGCCTCGTTGATTCTGCGAGGCAGCTCTGAGATGTCCTTGACCATGACATTCCATTTCGTGCATGATCTTGAGATGCCGAGGATATCTGCTTCTTGGAATGAATCAGAGCCGATCAAAGGGGTGGCTACTTGGCCCGAGAAAACGACGAGGGGTACACCGTCTGAGAGGGCATCTTGGAGGGGAGTGATCACGTTTGTTGCTCCTGGGCCAGAGGTGACGAGGACGACACCGGGTTTTCCGGAAGCTCGAGCGTAGCCCTCGGCCATATGACCCGCACCTTGTTCGTGGCGGGGAAGAACGAACTCGAAGTGGGGAGAGTTGTAGATGGCGTCGAATACGGGGAGGATGGCACCTCCGGGGTAGCCGAAGATGTGCTTTACACCATGGCGAACCATCATCTCATGGAATATCTGACCACCCGACATTCCAACGAAGGAATGGTCGAGGGGACCTTCTGAGTGTTGAGGCACGTTTGAAGGAAAGATGACATTATTCCTCGATGGAATCTGTTGGAAGCCTGGGGCAGGGGGCGTTCGACTGTAATGAAAATGAGTGTATGACTCGGTCAGGCGATGAAAATTGGAGTCCTACACAGTTGTCTCTGCGACGGCCTCACGGGTGGAGGTTCTACTGATATTCCTTACGTGCTCCCTCACTCTTGACTTTGCCTCGAGCATGGACGAGCTGGTGCTCGCTGCTGACGATCTTGCGCGAGTAAATTGGATGACCGAGGTGTTTTTTGGTGCGCTTGAGATGCGCATTTTTGCAGCAGAGAGCGACATTGTGAGCCTTTTTTTGTCGAGGGAGGGAAAGAGGAGGAGGGAGACGAGAAGATGGAGGTCTGGATGAAAAGACGGGAGCACTAAGCCAGGTCTTCTTGTAGGATCTGACTCGACCACCACTGGGGTTCCAATGGCAGGCTCTCTCCACTTTGCCAAATGAAAAATCGTCGCCACCCCACATCCAAATACGGCAGGTGCATGTGATCTCGGGATGAAAATCTTGCTTCATTTTCCGTGATTCCGGATATCCGCCCGACCTCCGAAGGGCCCATTCCCACCCCTCGCCTTCCTTGGCCTTGCTCTGCTGTATGCGCGCTCAAGGGCTCTCTTGATGCTCGCTCGCTGGCCAACAGCAATTAGACAGTCCTTAGCCTCATACCATGCATACAGCACTCAGATGTACCCCCAAAAGGGGAGCAAAGGTTAGAAAATGCCCTTGAACTATCGGTGTCAGTGCTGACTTCGATGCAGTCGTCGTAGCAATGTCTGGAGGGGTCGATTCCTCCGTTGTTGCAGGATTACTCGCGAATGAGGTGAGACGTCAGACCTTTCATGTTACCGTCCATTCTTCACTCAAACCATTCTCAGGGTTATGATCTTTCTGCAGTCTTCATGCGTAATTGGGACACTCGGGACGAATCCGGAACGGACAGCGGCTGCGAATGGAAAAAGGATTGGCAAGACGTGCAGAAGGTCTGCAGCCTCCTGGACATCCCTTATCAAATGGTGCGTTGTGCATCATCATTCCAACTCCCGTTCTCAATACAATATCGCGCAGAAAGGTTGACCTTTCCAGAGAATACTGGACACGTGTCTTCGATCCTTCCCTTCGTGCTTGGGAAGCAGGTGCAACCCCAAACCCCGATATCTGGTGTAACAAGTCAGTGTTACCGTCTCCCCCTGCGCCTTGAGATCTGGCCCATGGTCGCTGCTGTGCTTATCTACAGAGAAGTCAAGTTCGGCGCTCTGTTACAGAAGATAATTCCCCAAGATACCTGGCTCGCAACTGGTCAGCTTGCCACTTTATTCATCCACAACCACAACCATGTCATACTGACTGACAACACAAGGCCATTATGCACGGAAATCATGGACTGCAACAAGTACTGGTACTCGCCCTCAGCTTCTTCGCCCGTCGGATCGTACAAAAGATCAAACGTATTACCTCTCCTCCATTCCAGAACAAAGTCTCGCCCGATCCATATTCCCCCTCGCGCAGCTTCAGAAATCCGAAGTTCGCGAACATGCATCAAAATGGGGCCTTCCCACTGCGGAGAGAGCAGAAAGCATGGGTATATGCTTTGTTGGTGAGAAGCGACGGTTCGATGACTTCATATGTACGCCACCGCCCTGTCCCCTCGAACGTTTCTACTTCTCACACAGTCGCATTGCTTATCTCATTAATAGCCCAATACATTACTCCTAGGCCAGGTGCTATAATTGACCACATCACAGGAGAAGCTCTGGGGACATACGAGGCGATGTGGACATTTACGATCGGACAAGGTGCAAAAATTAGAGGCATGCCTCAGAAGATGTTTGTATCGGGCAAGGATCCAAAGAAGAATGAGATATACGTCGTTCCTGGATCGTGAGTTTGATACTGTTCTTGCTTCCTTTAAGAGATGACGCAGGCTAACTGCTGGATCCTTTTCCTCCGTGGACTGTGTTTTCAGTGACCACCCATTGCTTTACAAATCTCGAATCTATGCTCAAGATTGGAAGTGGATATGGGGAGATTCTCCCCCTGTTGCGATCGACGGAGTGGACGGCTTCCGAGCCCGCGTCCAATTTCGCCATCGCATGATGGACGTAGGCTGTATCGTGAAAAGGTTCGTACTCCGCCTTCCAATTTGTCCTTTCCTAAAAGTCTGAAATCACCCGTCCTTGTTCCCTTACTTTATTTGTGCTTATATCTTGTATAGGGGTGATAAGGAAGGAAGTATTATCATTGAGCTCGATGAACCTCAGAAGGCTGTTGCTCCTGGGCAAGTTGCTGCCATTTGGGATCAGAATTGGTGTTTGGGATGTGGTGTCATCGAAGGTGCAGAGTGAAGTCATTGTCGAGCCCTCTCGAGGCCGTACTTACCGACGGTCGAGTTGTTGTGGGGTCGAAAGCGAGAGAGATTGGGAGGATCTCGCTTTGCTCGGACCGATTTTAAGATGGAGATTCAGTTGCCCAAGCCGGCAAAATCTGACCCAATTCGCGTGTCGTAACTCATCCCGTCTATTGCGTTTCTCGACCATGGAACCATGCATGTTGTTGGGTTCATTGTTGCAATGTAGGGGAATACCGCCCGTAGAGATGCCAACGAAATGAGCATTTAGAAATACGAGTAGGAAAATGAAATAAAGCAGCATTGTCGCCCATGGCCAATTTCTCGCAAGTGCCAGAGTTGAGCCGCGCCCGAGCCTGACGTCGATTAGCAAACTGGTAGAATCCATTCCATCTCTCACCACAACCACCACGCTCGCGATTCTCGTCTGAATAATTTCTCCCACAAGGATCCCCGCCTCTTCCTATCTCACTCTCAGAAAAGAAAAACAGAAACTTGCAGATTTTCAATAAACTATAAAAAGCCAGAACCAGTCAGTTTGTGAGCGCTGCTGCCGCGAAGGAGCTTTTGATTCAGAGTTAGGTTTGAGGAATCTAATCTCGTCCTTGGGATTTTTTTTTGGTTTGTAGAACTCGGAGGAGCCACACGAAACGAAACGAAACGAAACCCGAAATCCAGATATACACGCACGCATACGCACGCACGTCAACATACACATAATAAACAACGCAAAGGACACATGTTCTGGAGGTACTTGTTTAAACAGCTCCTTCCCCCTCCCTTCTTCCTCTTCGGGTTCTGCATAACTAAGCGAAAACTCCTTCCCTTTATTTCATATATTCCCCGTTCAACGTTCAACACCCATACGCCGATTTGGTGGGTTGTGTGGGTAAAGCAGATTCGGATTCCACAATGCCTCTGCTATCGACAATTTATTGGACAAGGAAGATGTTTCGCTCGAGGCTATTTTAGACGAAGATGAATTACTGCAAGAGTGTAAGGCCCAGAATACTAGACTTATCGATTATTTTCAGAGGGTGGATGTGTTGCAGAGGTTGTTGGGGTATGTGACGGGTCAGATTGAGGGTGAGGAGAGGGGGAGGTTCAAGTGAGTTTCTTTTCTCGCTCTTGGTTGTTCTTTCTTTCGTCTCCTTCGACCTCCTGTGGGTTCTCTGTGGAGCCCCTTGGTAGTCACCTTGGTCTTGCATTGTTTGCTGAAATACAATACTGACATTTTTGACTTGGGTGATTGCGCTTTTTGGTGGTATGGCCGGGTCGGTGAAGATACCCCTATGTGGCGACCGAAGTTCTGTGCAGTGAGATTTGGTCCATCGTCGAGACGTGTCTCAATCATTCCGAGCAACTCTTAACCCCATTTTGGGAGACGGTGTTGGATAGGTCGCCAGAGGATATGAAGACGCAAATGGTGATGGCGACACATTTCGCAAAGATCAATGCGATGTTTTTGAGTAAGAAACCTGCAGAGGTGAGCTTTTCGTTCGTCTGTCATCTTGGCTATATGGATCTCTATTCTATCTACCCCGCTTTTTTGCATTACATTAATTTAATGTGTTGACGGGCGCGTCGTCTTTACTTTACTTCCTGTTTACCTCCCTCCGTTTACTCCACATTTCCTTTTGTACCCGCGTTCCCCGACCCTTCCATCCCGGTCTGGGTGATGGCGTTTTGGTAAATCGACCATCGGATGGGGATTGTGTTTGCGTCGACCACGAGGATATGAATACAAATTTTCTCACATGGAAACCCTGCTCGTCTTTCTTATTAATTATTTCTTGTAGATGATGGCTTTTATTCAAAATCAACCGGATGTGGTGGATCGGTTCCTGCACCACATCGAAACCCCATCCTTTGCCGATCTCCTCATTCGAATCATCCAACTTGACGAACTCCCCGCGGGCGCTGGTGTGCTAGAAGTAAGTTTCCCTTGCCGGTATAGTATGTTTGGAGCATCTCTTATTGACCAAAAGACACAAATGCCAATGTCTACCATTTATTTTGTCCTCCCTCCCCCTCTTTATCTTTTTGCGTATAGTGGTTGTCGAGAGAAAACTTGATGAAGAAGCTCGTCGGGCTTCTGTCCCCCCATAGCAGTCCGGACATGCATACAGTCGTTGCTGAACTCATCAAGGGTATTATCTCAATGGCTGCACCTTCACCCGCTGCGGGACTCTCGGGTGCAGACAACGGACCTGCGTCGAATCAATTCGCGAGGGAGTTGGCCAGGAGAGATAGCGTAGAGACTCTCGTGGGGTACATCCTAAGTGAACCACCACCCCCTGGACCACCTCAACACTCGGAATATACCCAGCAGGGCGAAGAAGCAGAAGCAAAACTCAACGTGCCGAAGGATTCGGACAAGGGAAAGGCACGGGAGGACGCGAGCGATTCTTTCGCGTCAGTGTTAGACTCGAGTCTTTCGCTGCCGAACGCCGAGAGCACGGTATCATCGATTGTGCAGTCGATATGCATCATCATTGAGCTTATCCGACAAAACAATTCGGATTATTTCGAGCCTTATTTGTTCCATACGTTGCGGAACCGACTTATTCATGTTCAGCAACAGTTGCAGATGCATACGCAGGATGGGAGGGAGGCGTTGGAGAGGGCGATGAAGGAGATGGTGAATAGGATGGGGGTGGTGCATTTGGGACCGGTGTTGGACATTATTTGTGAAAAGTTGGAGGAGTTGCAGAGGTATTTGTTGAAACCGAGGTCGATTGTGAGTTTTTTATTTTCGTTATTGGTGCTATTCCTTCTTTTTTACACCCTGAATTGGGCGGAAAAAGAGAGACTGTGGAGGGAAATATCGTATATTCTCTCTTGTTCCTGATATTGTTGCTTGTTTTCAGAACGGACCTGTTTTGACGACTGTGGGTGCGCTCACGCCGTTGACCTTCGAACGGTATCGGCTATGCGAGTTATATGCGGAATTGCTGCACTGTTCGAACATGTCCCTGCTCAATCGGTCACCCGAGTTTGACCATCTCTACGATTCTGAAGGTCGTCTCCAAGGCGGCCTCTCATCACTTGAAGAACTCGCCCAAGTTATCGCCAATGGCAGCGGAAACGAGAGAGATCACGACGGAATGGACGACGACGACAACGATGAAATAGAACATGCGCACGATTTCCCTATTTCGAGTGCGTCGCATGATACGGGTTCACTCATGGATTCGGACGAGGATATGAGTGGAGATGATGAGCCTGGAAGTTCAGACGATGATGCTATGGAGGAAATAGCCATGTATGACGAACCGCAACCTCTTGCTGCTCCTCCTATTTCCAGAAGTCCAACTTCAACTCTATCTGATACGGTTTTTCGGCTTCTGCACCTACACCTGCGCTTGGTCCGGTTTCGGGTTCGCCGACGTTGACGGTGACGGTGTCGCCTTCGAGTTCGCCGCCTGTGGGGCCGATT
>JANAWD010000176.1:0-65991 GCA_027627245.1 Meripilus lineatus | reverse complement strand
CGCGTGGCGGCGCCCATCCGGATGCGCTGGCATTTGGGCCGAGCACAAAAGGAAAGGGATTCCCAGGAGCCAGTATTTACCCGCGGCCCTGCAATCAGAGCGTTTTACAAAACTCGAGGCCACTACTCTACCAGAGGGATTTTGCAAACATATTCCCTCGTAGAGTAGTGTGTTTTGCAAACACCTTACAGGGACGCCTGTCGCAACTAAGGGATCAACCAGTCCCGCGAGTGAGCAAGGTACCATAATAGGCCTCAGAAACCTCAGCGTTGACCTTGTCCAGGCTTTCATAGAATGTGGAATCACACTTTCTGCAGTAACGGATCTTCTCGTTGCTGGCATTCTCATTACTATCCTAGTACGCAAGCGCGGAAGAGGAATAAAGAGGTGGGCATCGTCGTTCACAATCAGTAGATTGTCTCGCACTCATATCCAACATTTAGCACAGACCGTTTGATTGAAAGGCTCATGCTTTATTTTGCGCATACATGCGCACTGACGACGTCGGTGACATAGTTTGAGGAAGTAAGATCTTGAGCGGTGAAGTTTACAATAGGATGTGTTCCATGGCCGTGATTTTCCTGGTGAGCTCAACTACTTGAAGCGAAACCTTCAGCTCTAATCAACTTTTCCCAGTTTGCTTTTCTTGATGAAAGTTTGGCTTATATTGGTCTTTCATTGATGTCAAACAAATGTTCGTGAACCCTACATCGATTGTCCTGAAACCTATCATTAAATATCTTCATCCCTCACAGTATATGCAAACTCACTGCTGGGAACGTAAGCTTATCCATCCCGGCAATTTTGTCGTCTTATGTGCTCACCGCACGGTTAGACTCAATAATCAGGAATCGTCCACGAGCTTGGTGGTGAACACGAGCTGGGGCTCACCGGGCACATCGTCTCTCGTGAGTGGCCTTGATATCGGACGACATAAAGGCTTACTTTGCCTTGTCATGACGTAGCGCCCGATTGCGTTTGTGACAGATTCTTCTGGGATGGAGGTTACACACAAAGACGTGAGAAATTCTCCTCGTCTACATCGAGAGGAAAATATGTTTACCCTAGTGTTCAGGAGCTCCCGATGACGGCATTGACGACACGAGACCACTAGATTGACACTTCAAATCTTCTGGCAGATGCACCTCCACTTGGTGATGCTCTTTGGTGTGAGAAGTGGATCATGTATGCTACAGTACTAGTGCGGCCCAAAAGATAAACACCTATTGCCTGAATACGCCCAGAGCAAGCAGCTTGGATTGCCACGGTAGAGTGGCCTGAAAGATAGTATCGTGTATCGTGTATCGTAGATTCCAACTTCAATATGCTCGACTCGGAGCCTTGGATAGTGTGGTTTAGTATTATCAAGCTGTGACAGCTATAGTTGGGTAGACGTCCAATTCAGCTGATCAACGACTCCCTTGTGTAATCACGCTTGTCTCCTCACTCTGAGTCCTTATGAGCGGGGAGCCCAGAAGGAATGATTATCTCTTGTTACTTCGTCCATCTCACTGTCTGAACAGGATCAAAGATCCTCGTGTCCGACTAGGTGAGTAGGACGAAACGAGAGACCTTTAGCTAGTTACTACATTGTACCTGCAGCCGATCCGAGTTGATCTGCGAGATCAACTCTGTTACACGGCTCAGAACCCCGCAAAAGGGTTACACGCACGCCCGCATAGCGTGCCACCTCTGTACCTTACGAAGGTGCTTGCTAGGCTCCCCCGTCGACGCCCTTTGCTCCATGACCCCGAAACGGTGCGTCACAGAGGCTTTCGAATCAAAAATGAAAAAATGAATGTGTTACATCAAAATCCGGCTGAGAAATTTGTGGGATTCTCTAGGACGTGCATTCATATAACAGGGAAAAGGTCGCATAGAAGGACATTACGGTATTCTAATGGCATCTGCAATGCCAAAATTAGCTTTCAAAGTAACTTTTCTGAAGTTCGCCGCTGTCGGCGATCGCAAGGTCTCCTAGACCTCTATTCCCAACTGGTTGGTTGAACAGACAAGATTACGGGAGCCGGAGATCTGATTTGAATAGGGTGTATCCGCCTTGAATCCTCTGAGTCGCAGTCATTATATGCATGTTACTCACCTCAGATTTTGAGGGCATATCTACACTTGTCGTGGTTTCTGTGTCGACGAGAATCGCGATACAGCGCGATTTCGAGTTGTCGAATGGGTAATCGTTGCAGGAGGACCTGGTATTTGCGCCACACTCCCCCCAAACGGAGATTCTTGGTCGAGGAAAATTGCTGCAAGAAACCGGAAGCTCTGCAAGCCTTGGGCTATTAACAATTGGTGCTTGGCTGCGTCGTAGACCTTCTCGGGTATTGAACGTGTGGAGCAAGATATAGAGATGTACTCCAAGCAGCTGTCAACCATACTGTGGATACTATCGTAGCGCTGTGACTTACTTTTCGATATGACCAAGGCTAAGATTATCGCAATATAGTAGGACGGTTTGAGGATACCCTGTCGAAGATGAGAGAATATTAATGGAATCGGACCATTCCCACCATTATGTGTTGGGGGATCTTACAGAGACTATGGCAACGATGCCCAGGAAGCTAGGGTGAGTCAATATTTAGTTGAAAGCAACGTCACTACCACAGGAGCTTGACCTCCATACCAAGGTAGAATAGCTGACGACATGGAACGGATCCTCAGACAACGTAGGATATAAGAACCACTTAGGGTTATGCTATGAGAACGACTGCGACTCAGTGACAGAAAACACTGGCATACTTTTCGGGGACATCCTGTTTTTGTAGTGCATCGGTAATGCAAAATCTCAAGATAGCATCAGCGGGTATAGTTGAAGCAAGACCACTGCACAATAGCCACTGTAACCAGTGAGATCGACGTGAATGCTGTCCGTTCCAGGGATGGGCTACTCACAGATATCCTTGCAATATTAACCCCGTCGTCGAGAGTTACCCTAACGGACATTTAGTTTCTGTGTGTCGAGAATCGATAATGACGTACACCTTCACGGCATAAGCTTGAGTGTACCCGTCAGCAATCGAGATGTCCAAGAATTGATCATTCGAGCCCAACATACCGAAGCTGAGACCTACGCTGAAAGTCAGATCGCTCCCAGGTCGCAATCAGAGATGTATCGCACTCACCTAGGACGGGTAGACATAGTATGGCCTATGTGTACCTGAGAATGATGCACCCATATTCGAGATAGCCACATACATTGAGCAATGTACGCTTCAAGCATTTGCTGACTGTCGACACGGATGTCAAGCCAAGATTCGCTGAGAGAAGAGGAAATTACAAACGCAGGTTGAATTGATAAATGTATATCCTACGCTCGATGTCAGTGTGTATTTCATCCAACCTATCACAAATTCCACAAACCCTCGGACGATGAAATCGTTTATGCTCTTGAAGATTATCAGGGAACACTTTAGTGTTAGGAAGAACGCATGAAGAGAATGAGACTCACTCCTGCAGTGAATGCAGCCTACTCACATTAAGCAACTCTATCACGACGTGCATTCCTGGAAAGAAGATCTGGCTTACAATGAGACTCCTGGGTTTCCGTCAATCAGCATACTTTCGGGCGAGAGTGAATGGGCCATACCAGTTTGGGAACAGTAAGGCATCTCTTTCTCCAAAATGCGAAACGGCTTGATCGTAACAAGATTGCGTCAAGGACACAAGGTGAAACGTATCGACAATGCTATGCGGAGAATCATGGTTGAGAGTCTGTCTCACGAGCACGATCATGGCATACCCAAGGAGAATGACCTAAATATGATTCTAGTTACTGTGTCGATGTGGATGTGAGGGAACGTACCAGGCCTTTCATCAACATGGGATCTTCTTTTGAACGGGCAAAAAATAAGTATACCTGGAGAAAAATGGCACCAGACAATCTTGACAAGATATCTATGTGAGATGGAATCATCAATAAGTACGGCGACAAATGAACGCACAGTGCGCAAGCGAGATTTCCTGTTTCATCTGGATTCAGGACGAGATCGGAGGAATGACAAGAGATCGGCTCACCTAGTAGGAGTGCACCGAGCGTGCCAGCGATCAATGCACTTTCTGGAAAGCTTGCTGATAGAACACCCATTTCGTCGGCACCCTGGAGATAAAATAAGTGGATGAGGTCGATGTACAAAAGATGAAAACCAATCTCCAATGTTGCATATAAATCGCACTGAAACTATTAGTAAGGATGGGCCACAGGAAATTCGCATTTTATATCAGCTAGGTGTTTAGGGCATTGGTGTATTAGCAAAGCCAATGGCACCTCTCATTTCGGAGGTGAAACCCATCATCCCTGCATTCGCGAAGTTAAATCCCTTTGATGCACAAAGGGTAGCAGTAAGACGGAAATACTGGCAGGTTAACGAAACAAAGGAAACCATCAGGCTTCGGACAAAGAGTCTTCGCATCCACCTTGTCACAAAGCTACCTGAATAGAACAAATGATGATACAGACATCGAGTTGTGGCGAAGGATGGTGTCAAGTTTCAGGCATGTGCAAGGAGACTGTGGGCGGTGACTGATAGCCGATGATTATTGACAGATGGGGATCAGTTGGGTCGATACTGTATACTGTATGTACTCCCTGAGTCAAAGGAGTTGCTACCAGTATCAGCACTGGTACCAGTAGTACACGAGGAAGTGATCGTCGCAATCAAGCCGCAGGAGAAGTGAGAGGGCGGAAAATTCCATTTAATGCCGAAAATGCCGCTAGCCAATCAAAGTGTGAGAAAGGTTGCTATTTATGGATAAAAGTGCTCAGTTGGCCAAATTTAGTTATTTATACATTACACTCAGCGAAAGGAAGACGGCGTCGATCCTGGATTCAAGTAGAATTTCTGCATGTATCACTTCCCCTCTCTTGAGTTGATCATCTTCAACGTTACGTGTGCCGAGAATCAAGGTGATCATCTGTACTATTACCCGAACCTTCTGGTCTCTGTTTTGCAAGGATGACCTCTGGTCGGCCCTGAGGCCGCCGCCTGGTGGGTTTAATCAGAGAAGTCCGAGTTCAGTTTTGGATTGTATTTGATGTATATTCTAGATGATCCCAAATTCGCAGAATTTGGGTGATTATTTTATCTGTTTTCACGAGTATTTTTTGGGATATCTGTCTCAAGGTTCTATGGCTGACTCGCCGCTGTCGCTGCGACTTGGATCCCAAAATCTGGGCCGATGAAAAGGGTCAAGGTCGGGAAAGGGTCTTACAATACATTTTCTACGATCATCACTACACAGTCGAGAATACAAGGCATACATATACAAATTGTTGCATATTCTTCATTCATTCACTGACGTTCAACGTCAAATACTGAGCAAATCCCTTAAATGTCAGATCGCATACACGATCCCAGAATCTCTGCTGGATCCCTCGGAATCATTCACATATTTGCCCAATTGAGAATCCCAAGATTCCACCCTGGACTATTTTTACAGACAATCGTCAACGAATTCATAGGTTGTTCATGGCATAGATCTCACCTGGGTCCCGTGTAGCTGGTTTAACCCATCAAAGACTCGTTCCACCTCGACCGACGTCTTCACCTGAATATGCGCCTTCAGAAAAACAATGGTGAGCACGCATGCATACATTCTCAGTAAGAATATCGAGTACTCGTTCACGACTGTAGTGTGACCGTGGTCGCGATCCAACAATGCCCCCGCGAGGTATGGGTGGTTGGGAGCGTGGTCGATTCTGTAAGGTGAGGATAAAGATATTGAGGTAGACTAGTGAGAAGGTGCTGTCGATGAGGCCTCGAAGGAATGGGTTGTGAGTGGATATGACCCACCTTTTGGTGACAATAGATATAACCATAATGCCACGTAGCCATATGGTTTGATGATATGCTGGTGTGCCGCTATTATTGGGCATGTTACTACCATGATTATAGTATTCCTCACCAACACCAAACAAACGATGCCGAGTGAACTGAGGCGGCGAGATCAGTTTACCCAATCTCAGAATCAATCGCGCGCAATGACCTACCAGGTCAGAACACCACGAAGTGCGATATGTGATAGTCTACAGCCTTTCAAGGTCGAGTTTGTTCTGTCGGTCGAATACCGAGGGGGATTCTGGGTATGACCTTCACTTTGAAACACCCACACTTTCTGGCCGTCGGGCTTCCTGAGCGCGACTGATATCCAGCCGAGGAGGATAGCGTTCTCCCCCACAGACACAATGAGACTACTGCGAAATAACCAGACCTGAAAGCCGCGGATGAGAGGTGTGAGTCTACGAATACGACGAGGAACAAGAAAACCGACAATAGCTAAAGTAGAACCAAGCATATTACCGAAGATTCCTCTTGAGAAATGTGAGTTCATAGTAGACGACAGCAGAGTCGTAACATACGCCCCAACAAGAAAGGCTATGGAGCCGCATTAGTTCCTGATACGGAGAAGATTAGAAGATGTGATTTACCAATGCTCAGGCCTGGGACCCAATATCAATTATCAACAGCTTGGACAGGGACGCAACAGCTTACCGAGGATGGCGAAATTCATCAATGCCTTGATGTGCAGTGTCATAATTCATCCCAGGGGCGGACCAACAAGATCGGGGACGTACGTGAAACATGGTCCATTTTGACGATCCGGTAATTGTCCCTGTTGACGCCGCCATGAGTGAATGGGTGGCTCTTATAATTGGTGAGGTGTTATTCTCACAGAATTGATAGATATATACTCTGCGAGATCTCAGTCTACTTTCCACAGGGAGAAAAAATGGGACAGACCCTCGAATAATTGTATCACCGATTCCCTGAAAGATTGTCGCTTCACCCACGGGACAAGAAATCTCAAAAGAAGAATCTCACCCCTGCAAGAATTGCAGACTGATTGTTCATGTCAGGAAAAGACAAGACGACTACCAATCCCCGAGACTCACAAGCATGCTTCTGTTCAATGGCGTCAGCACTTTCTGTAAAGATGAAAAACAACAACCTACACGGGCAGCATATCTTCATCCGTCGAAGTCTCATGGTTCACCACGAGGAGATGAAAGGTAGGATAGAAAATGGCTGCAAAGTGGAATGAGTCTAGCAACCTATCGCAGTCTCTCGCAATCAATAACACGTTCGGGGTATTTTTGGAGCACGGCCACCGAGAGCGACATACCCCAGGAAGATAACCTGAATCGTAAGACTGATCAGAGCAATGTCCGTATCGTCCCAAGTAGAGAGATACAGACTAGAAACTTGAAGAGCCAATGGTCTCGCTGTGGGCGAATCAAGCAATAAAAAACAACCTGAGTGATCGTCACGCCTGATAATCTGAGACGAAGCACGATCATGTGGTGGTCTGAAGATATTGCATCGCACAACATACATTGCGGCAATTGTATTTCCTACGATCCCATGAGATGAGTCGTGCGCACACATGGAGTAAACAGAAGAAGCACCAAAAATGAGAGAACCCTTGGTCATTGGGATTGAACTGCCCATCGAAAGGTCGTGAGGCGCTAATCTTCGGGGATGCAGGGTGTCCTGTGGGGAGGCAATGGATGTACGATGACGAGAAAGAAACCAGACATCCAGGTATATTCAGCCCTGGAGGCTTTTAACCGACGACAAATGATATAGAATTTGACGTATTCTGATAGAACAAGGTCTATCTGGCGTCTTGTATATACAACTCCTATATTCACGAAGCCGACAGTACCTGTCTTTCGAAGATGTGGAGCTCCAAGGAACCTCGTAGGTGTGAACAAAACCCCTGGCGAGTCATACCAGATAGGGCACGGCAGAAGGAGAAGACAGGCGTCCTTGGGTTTCCCATGAAGTCTGTTTGGTGAATTGACGGGGAAACAATGCATCATAGTATCAGGAGCAAGGGGGTTTGAAGTCGAGCAGGTCGTGTTTTATAGTATAGAATTACTGGCAAAGTAACTCAGGTCGTGCAGAGATGCCCGGCATGAAGTTTCGTGCTACCCCGACACAATGGAAGTACGTGGTCGACCTTGTGCTTTGTTCCCTTAGATAGGCAGCATCGAGTCAGTGAGTCAGAATTAGAGTTGGGATAGATGGATAAACACACATGTGAATATAGCACCTTGGCGCTGTGTTGGGGTTGAGCCGTCCCATAATTCGGATAAAAGGGAGGCATCAGGGGACCGCAGTGATGAAAGAGACTCCAGCGGCCAATCATGGCTCTCACAAAACAACACGTAAGTTCAATGGTTCCATTCTTAGTACGGCTGCTCCTCCGGATATGATACGTCCCATGTGTGGGGGACACAAGAGACAGCTCGGCGACTCCACAGTGGGCAGGACACTCGTGTTCCCACAGCGCTCCGGGACTCGGAGAGCAAACAAAGACTCGACACGGTCCCTGTAGGGTGAAGGTTGGACCCTTGTTGGACACATTGGCAGGACGGCCTGTCTCGGGCACTCGGACAGTGGGAAAGATGGTGTGGGACGGTGCCACGTGGAACGGGTATCGTCGAATAGCGTGATGAGAAACAAGATGGAGCACGGGAGATCGTCGAACAGAACCCCACGGTCGATGACCGAGAGCAGGAATATCAAGGAAGATTCAGGGCCTTCCGGGGAACGCATCGACAGCTGTTCCAGAAGAAGAACAAGGGGCGACGAGACAAAGCAATCGAGAAGGGTGCGCACAAAGGACTCGTGACGCCCTTTGGCGGGATTCTGACCACAGGGATGATGCATCGACGATGATCATAGCAATGAGAATTCGAGGACAAAGAGGAAAAGACATGGTCAAGAAGAGGCGTTGTTGGGAGCGGTTGCCCGTGGGAGGTTGTTGCGCCACGGAAAGGAGGAGCGTCGGCACAAGATTCGGATCTGAGGGCGAATCAGTTGAGAAAATGGCATTGAAAGGGGCCGGAAATGAGGATAAGATGGGCATAAGATGATCAATAATTGGATTGAATCATGCTTGAAAGAGGGATAAGAACCCGGTCTAGTATTTCATTCAGGATGTAGAGTCTAGAATCGCCGAGCGATTATAATTTATAACGATGCATTAATAACATTACATTTATAACAAGAGTCCCCTTTCGAGTCGCTTTCGCAGGCTTTGCCACCAACAAATATCCATCAAGGGCGCCGTACCCCGCCCTCACAACATACCTCATCACCTTACCCCCAACTCCCTCGTCCAGACCCCACGCAACTGTCTGAACACATCATGTCCTGGAAACTTGGTTCAAAGAGTATGTTTTCATCTCTCAATCTCAAACTCGTTATGAAGCGCGGCCCTCGCTCTTTGTGGTCTGCGCTTCGTCCTGACCGCTGTCTTAGAATCAAAAGAGAGCAAGGAGTCTGGCGTCATCTCCCGCTCTGTCACACCTATACCCTCTCGTTCGGCAACGCCAAAGCCTCCAGATGTAGAATCCAACTTTCGTTCGGGTATGCTAACAATCAGGATCTTCTCTGGTGCGTATCTTTCTCAGAGTCACCCATGGTTAGATCTTTCCTCAACCCGCGACTGCGCACCCCTCTTTCTATCGCCATTTCATAGGGCGAGGGCTGGCACTACCCCCAGGCACAACAGTTCCGGAAATCGTTCAAAAGGCACTCGACTCTGCCCCTCCATCGCGCAGGTCCGCCGGAAACCGGGAGAGTATGCAACGAAAGCGATACTGGTGGTTACCATACGTCGTACTCGAGTTCGACAAGAACGAGGTTCTCATCGATGCCCTCGGAGGGGACTTTTCCAAGCCAGAGTGGAACTATAGGGCCGATTTGTAAGCCCATTATCTCGTTCTCGTCTCATTTTTTCTCATTTCCCATAATGGGGTGATTATCTGTGAACAGCGATGTTTCTCGAACGTCCAATATCGCCGTTTCTGCTTATTTGCGGACCGCTCAGTGTGTACAAGGCCAAGAAGATATGGGAAACGATATCTTGATGGCGAGAGTTGATCTGACGCCTGTACTCGATATCCACGTACGTCCAATTTATCATCGCGTTACCCTACATACAATCTTTGGCGGCCATTTAAACTTAACGGTGACTTTCCGTTGATGATGAACAGCACGCATCCGACCAATGGTATGTCGCGACTGCCGGATCCGGCTCGTTCCATCTCAAGATTGACTTCAAGCCCTCCCGACACGAGTCCCTCGCTATCGAACAATTCGATCTATTGAAAGTCATCGGAAAAGGAAGTTTCGGCAAAGTGATGCAAGTTAGGAAGAAGGATACACAACGGATTTACGCATTGAAGACCATTCGGAAGGCCAATATCGCGTCTAGACCTGGGGAAATCACACATATTCTGGCAGAGAGAACGGTTTTGGCTTTGGTAAACAATCCATTCATCGTGCCTCTCAAGTTCTCGTTCCAGACACCTGATAAATTATACTTGGTCATGTCCTTCGGTATGTGGCAATTTATCATTTTTGCCTCGCGAACAATTCGCTTACGCTTTATTAGTGAATGGAGGGGAGTTGTTCTACCATTTACAGAGAGAAGGGAAGTTTGACGAAGCAAGGAGCCGATTCTACGCAGCAGAGTTGCTCGTTGCGCTGGAACACTTGCACGGGTTCAATGTGGTGTATCGGTATGTCTCACTCCCCGATTGCCCTTGTCTTATACATCTCACGAAGACGCCACAATCAGCGATCTCAAGCCGGAGAACATCCTCCTTGATTACACAGGACATATTGCACTCTGCGATTTCGGCCTCTGCAAGCTGAATATGTCAGAAACAGAGAAGACTAACAGTGCGTCCCGTTCGGCCCGCGCTTCTTGTAACAAGGATTGACTAATTGAACTCGGGTTCCTATCGTAATCTATCCTTCGTTGTCGATATAGCTTTCTGCGGTACACCAGAGTATATCGCACCCGAGCTTTTGGAAAATCAAGGATATACAAAAACGGTTGACTGGTGGACACTTGGCGTCCTCCTCTACGAAATGATGGTGCGCAGCCTTCCCTTTTGCAACAATTCGTTGACAGCTCTAACTTAAACAATTCGCCGGGTACCCCGACCCAAAATACATACTCTACCAGACTGGGCTGCCACCATTCTATGACGAGAATGTGAACCTGATGTATCAACGAATCTTGACTGATCCCCTCCTATTCCCCCCGGATATGCCGCATGACGCTAAGAGTGTCATGACCGGGTTACTACAGAGGAATCCCGCGAGACGATTGGGTGCCGGAGGTGCTGAGGAGATAAAGAGACATCCTTTCTTCTCTAAACATGTCGATTGGCATCGGTGGGTGTTCTGGGTTCTTTGGCCAGACTCCTGCGTAGCTGACTGAGATACCATCCATTTCAACAGTCTTCTCGCGAAGAAGATCCAGCCCCCATTCAAACCCAGTGTGGTGCGTGTTATACTTTCACGTTCCTCGCGAACTCTCGCTGAGCGGTTGTTGGTGAAATTTGACAGGAATCCGTGCTTGATGTTGCAAATTTCGATTCTGAATTCACCGGCGAACAAGCCCAGGATTCACACGTTGACGATACGCCGCTTTCCGAGACAGTTCAGGATCAATTCAGAGGGTTCACGTACAATCCGGGTAATGAGCACCTTTCGGAGAGTATCAGCTATCCTAGCGTTATGGGTTGATGTCGTTGGCCTCGCTTTCTACTTCGGCTTCGATCCCCACATCCCCCAGCTCGCATTATACCAGTTCTTCCTTCGTTTTTTACTCTTTGTTCGTATTCGTTCAAGTGTCAGGTTTCTGGTTTATTCTTGGCATTTTGCTTCTTCGTTTTCGCTCCTCTCATTGTGACGGAGTCTACAACCTCTTACCCCACATTTTCTGGGCGGATTGGCCCCCTTTCCAGAGATTCTCCCCAAAGCTCGAGTTACCTCGTATTTATCTAACCTTTGACCCTCCCCGTTCTCACCCTCGCCTCCCCTTTCTCTGAAGCATCTAAGTAGTCTACAGCAGCGTCGTGGTGTCGTGTTTGTGTTGTTTTGTTGTAAACGTGTGTGGTCCAAGAAGTCAGAATCCTGACCTGGCGAGTATTCAATGTCTGTCGTTGTTTGTTGTTGTCGTTCCTACTATTACTGTTACAATTGTCCGAGGATAAACTGTTCTTTATGTGTCACTACAAGTCCTTTCGTTTCTACATTTTCCTCTTAACATACGCTCACTCGTACACATGGACAGAAAAATATGTATCGATCGTTGGTCTGTTTTCTGTCGTGGTTCCCTCTTTTTATAATCTGTTGTATTGACTGTTGGCTCATGATATCCATGCGAGTTGGTCTCCTTGCATCCAGGATGAGGGATTTCTGCCATGACCTCATTTCGTGCGTATGCAGATTCAGGCCTTCAGGCCTCGACGAGTACTTGAGGCAGTAGATCGTTATCTGGATCTCGGATGGCCATCACGGAACGCGATCGAAGAGATATGATCGAGTCACTCGTTTTCGTGATTCTGAGCACCAGCTTGCTTGATCTTGGACCTAACCATAAACCGAGGCTCTCATTTACGCGCAAGAGGGGTGTCGAATCTCTGGAAGCTCAAACCGTGGTCAGAATGTCGTCTGTGGTCTATGATTTGCTCCGAGAGTCGGATCTTGATGCCGCGATTGCCATAGAAAGGGCAGGTCAGTCTATTGCCATCGAGATCACCGAGGAGGTACTTGGTTCAACTATATAAACCAATAGGATATCCAGCTGAAGAAGCTGCGAGCCTCGAGGCATTCCGGTGAGATACCACGTCCACATACCTCTCGTTGACGATCTACAACCTTGCATCAGCTATCGCCAAGCAGAGGCAGGGGACTTGTTCCTCGGTGCATTCCTCCCCAACGACCAAGGACGAACCCTCATCGGCTATGTTTGCGCAACCTCATCGCCCGAACCGACACTCACGCACGAATCCATGAGCAAGCACGTCCCATCCTCCGCTTCCGTTTGCATCCATTCAGTTTGTGTATCCGACGATCACAGACGCAAAGGAATCGCACTTGGACTCTTACGAGAGTACATCGCGAGATTGGAGAAGGCTCATCAGGAGGGTTCGCCGTATGAGCGCATATTGCTGATCGTGCACGAAGAGTTGAGGCCGCTGTATGAAAAGGCGGGCTTCGAGTTTGTTGGGAAGAGTCCGGTGGTACATGGACCAAGGCCTTGGTACGAGATGAAGAGAGTCCTCTCCGGACCTGCCCCTACCGCTCAGCCCGTCATTGAATCGTCCCTATTGACGGACATCGTTCCTCGAGCCGATCTTGCAGCACTCTTTCAACAATCATTAAACTCCAGAGACCGACCGACCGCGAAATTGTTATCCTCATTTTCGGCCGGAGTGCGGGATCTCACCGACGATTCACCAGAACCTCACAACAAGTTTGACTTGCTCTGCCCCAAGCCGGAATGTGGATCTGTCATTCTCAAAAAAAGCGTCGCAACTTTGGCAGATCGGGACTCTGTTCTTCTCGAACCAGCTGAGAAACAAGAGTCCCCATCCTGGTTCCCACTACTACCTGAACCCGGTAGCTCAACTCAATGGTGGAGGATCACACCGAACCCGATGGCGTTTGAGAACATCGGGTTTTCTCGACCAGTAGGAGGCCAACGTAAGTTCCTCATGTGATTTTCACATCTCAACGTGCTCAACCCGCCCACCAGTCTCTCCTAGTGGAAAGAGAATGAAATTATTGTTGTGTGCAGATTGTGAACTGGGACCATTGGGTTGGTGCGAAGAGGGAAGCAGTGAATTCTGGTTACATCCAAGTAGAGTAGGATACCGAATCTGAGAGATTCATCATTCGAAATTCTAGCCTTGCTTCAGACACTCCGGAAACGCACTATCCGTTCTGACAAACCATCGCGACAAGCTGGGTTCATAGTGCCGTAAGAAAGCGAATGAATATCTGCCCCATGGCTCAGTTGGCTAGAGCGTGTGACTGTTATCGCTTATGTAAGCACCAGATGATCACAAGGTCGTGAGTTCGAGCCTCACTGGGGCAGTTATTTTTTGTTTGCTCTTTTTTGCTCAGACAAAGTCGGGATATTTGCCCATCTTCTGGTGAATTATTAGTCTATCCACGAAGTGAACACGGTTGATCGAATAAGAGATGATTCCGACAACCCAATCGCTTGAGATAATCGAGGTATACCACAGCATACATGGATCGTAAGATAAAAAGGGGATTCTACCGACTTCAACTCGAACATCGCTCTTTTGGCGGGGTGATTACGAGTGCTTGCAAGGGCTTGGAATCGGCGAAATATCCGTAAGATGTATAACAGCCAGGGCGAAGATTATAGCTGCATAAAACGTTAAGTACCCGATTGCCGATATTGAGAATCATTGGATATCTTGTGTAATATTCTCAAGCGATGGTAATCACTTGCAAGGTGCATAAGAATTGTGAACTACCACAAGGATTAGTGATGTTATTCCTCCATTGCGACGATTATATCGCCTTGTGGGTAGTTACAAGCAGCTATAAGACCCTCCCCATTGAGGATGCAGCAATGTCAAATTCCGAACTTTCGGGCAGATATAGTTCATGATCGCACAACGCGCACCACTTATCCGTTGATTTGGGCACAATCCTGTGGCTGACTGCAATCTCATTATACTAGTAAATGAATATTCATTTGTGGTGCGTGACAAGAACAAGTTGTTACAGAAAGCGTTAGGAGTACACATACAGCCTGACTCGGGGAAACCGTCTTTGTAGTTGTGCGAGAGTGAGGAGGGGAATCTGTGCAGGTGTCACAATCGAGGGGGTGGTGATTGACAGAAACAATAGCGGGGGGTGGACAGCGCATGATAAAAGGAAACTCTGCTTGGAAGTACAGGAGGTTGTGGCAAGAGGTTAATCAGTGAGTAGAATGAGAGCACATCAACTAGTAACGCACCAGCAAGTATCGTCAATAAGTCATAGACCACTGCTCGAACCAGCCAAACTCGGACTCTCCGAAGAGATTGCGTGGGACTGCCTTGCAAAATTGAACTGTTGTCGTACTCAAAAGGTAGACCATTCAAAACGATGTGATAGACGTACCTTGTTGTCATTGCTACATATGCGACATCAGAGGCCCTGGCAGCAGACGGTGCAGGTCCTCGCATTCCTCGACATCTGTTGTGAGCCGATGACTGACTGATGAAGACATACACGATGCTAGAAAGGCGTTATCCTTGAGGTACTGAACCAAGGAGTCTGGCACAAGAAGGTAAGACCGTCCAAGGATTATATTGGGAAATGCTGTGCCCGGGTCTTCCGTCACTGTCAATTCACTTGGCAAAAAGCCCAAGTTCCGAAATCATTCGCACTCCCATAAGTTCATTTTCTGTGGGGCCAATTGATGGAATGACACGGAGAGGTCAGTTACTACAGTAAGTAGCTCCAAACAACACGAGTCAATTGCTGTGTTACTCACACTTGCAAGGCCAGACTGCATCCCAGTCTCCGGATGATGTTAGGGGCATCAAATTTGACCCACATGGGTGGTTGAATCAGGTAAGTACCTGAGTGTCGAACTATCGCATCGAGCAGCAACTCCACAAGAGCCTGAGGCGGATACACAACAACCAGGGATGGGGATGGGCCAAGTATCCGGCTCAGTGGCATCTCCACATTTGTGTCAGCTCGATGACTTGGACGCATGTTGATGTGATCTTGGCAAAGCTCAAAAAGTGCTGTCTGGTCCCCCGAAACCACGCGGGAGACTTCAACGTATTTCGAGAGGACATCCGCATCGTGCCGGACGAGCCAAAGGTCCGAGACCAGCGTGTCTGTCGTCGAAGACCGTGATGTTCACCTCGGGATATGGTCGACACAGCTGGTGCGAGAACAAACACGGACGCAACGACTATGCAACATCGGAGCCTGAGAGCGAAGGTTCCCAAATTTGGAACGATTGTGAGCAATTGCAAGCGGATGCTCTGATTGGCCATTGTTCGAAAGCCTTTCGGTGAGATTGTGCACTTGGGTGTTTTCTTACACATCTTACAACTACCTTAGAGCTTGTCATAAGCTTCACACATCTCCGATATTGATCTTTCAATACTCCTCTCATGATTATTCTAATTCTGAAAGTGCACAGGGCTTGCGCCCCGCTTGCCACTCATTTCAACCAATTACAGTCGGTTACAATCGTGGGAAATGCTTGCTCATGCTCACAAGGGCCGTAGTCTCGTGCAAGCATTGGTCCAAAATGCCGATGGCTTGACGCAGGTTTTGCGAGAGTGTCTACATTCTTCTCGGCCCAGACAGGATTCTTCGTCAACGTCAGAAGGCAAACAGGGAGGAACGAGAGCTTCTGGTTGACGGCTCTGGGACACAAGCGGCAGTGAGATGTGTGTATTCTTCATTTGTTCTCGCCAGTTCGCGCATTGAAAGTAGCGAGTGTATTCAGGTACACCGGGGATCGATATAAAGCATTCAGACAAGACTGATTAAAAAGGGCTCTTAGACTGATGTTTGGAGATCAGGACATACAGAGAGAAAGTCATGAGGCATGAGAGTGGACTGGCTTCATTCACGTATCGCCGACGAGACTTACGGTGATGATACATGAGATATTCATTCACTGCTTCATGGCCTTATAAGGCCGACTTCCAACAATGTATCGTCCGAATGGTCTGTCACAAAGGAGACTCCAGAACGTCTGATTGGGTAGCACGCACCTGTGAGGTATGTCACATCGGTCTAATAACTGAGCCATGCCAGAGGGCCCATGGCTCAGTTCCTCTAGCCAACTGGGCGTAGATGCGTTCATTCGTTTTCTGATGGCGTTATAAATACAGACTCCAGGACGCGTGATTTGGTGGCGCCTGTGGGATGTGTCACATCGAACAACTGAGCCATGCCGGTGGACCCATGGCTCAGTTCTTTTAACCAACTAAGAGCCAGGGGGCAAGAAATTCATTCACTTTCTTATCGCGCGATAAACCCATCTTCCAGCAATGTATCGTCCGAATGTCTTATTCCAGGACAGGCTATATCACCGTCGCCGTGACATCGGTCCAACACCTGAGCCATGGGCCAGGTGTTCATTCGTTCTCTTATGGCAAATCCATCTCCTAGCGATGCATCGTCCAAATATCTGGTTTGTCACAAATTCGAGGACGGTGTGCGTCACATCGGTTCAATGACTGAGCCATGCCAGAGGGCTCATGGCTTAGTTGGAGAGGGCGTTGTCAGCCCCCGATGCCCAAATACCTGTGCAAGATATTTGAGTCGTCTCATGGTGAATTTAAAGCCCAGTCGTATTACCACCAAAGCGGACATGGTCTATTGAACGAAGAAATGCATCCCTAATTGCATTGTAATCACTTGAGATATACCACAGCATATATGAGTCGTAAGATAGAAAAGATCTGCCAACGTGACTGGGGACGCACACCGAATTACACGACTCCGCTGACTTCGACTTTGATCATCTTGGTTTGACTTTGCGAGTGTGTCTACATTCTTCTCGGCACAGACGTCGAGGCGTCAGCAAGCAAACAGGTGAGAACGAGATTCTCAAGACTTACCCATTGTCCACCGATCGCGCTCGCGTGTGGCCCAGGTTGACGGCTCTGGGACACGAGCGACAGTGAAATATGTGTATTCTTCATTTGCTCTCGCCAGGATTTCCGCGCATTGAGGGTAGCGAGTAGTGCATTGAGGTACACTAGGAATTGTAATAAAGCATTGATACAGGGTTGACGAAAAGAGGCTTCGAACTGACGTTTGGGAATTAGAACATATAGAGCCATGAAGACAAAGTTGTGAGGCATGATAGTGAACTGAGGGTATGTCAGACCCTGATTCAGGTGTCGCCAGCGGGACTTACGACGATGATACACGAAACTGTGCATATGCTACCGAGATAGTCAGAAGGAATGCTGTGAACGGAAATGCAGCGATTACCTTGTCAGAAGACTCGTGTTGATGGCATACTTCATGATCATGCGGACTATAGACTTGGTCCTGTATAGAGATGGGCGTTTTGAGAAAACAAACACATTAGAAGCCATGAGTGAACTCACTGTTTCGACACAGTTGTATTGGCGCTTCAATAAGAGTGNCACAGAGTGCCCCAGTGCATCAGAAAGTCAGAAAATAGCACCAGCAACTGAAGCTCGTATAGAACAGTGACTAGAAACGTTGAGATATCTTTCGGAGAATAGATCTTGGGATATATGATTTACCACAGTTGTTATCTCTGTCCCGAGCTTGGAAGTATTGTATATGAATGTGCTGAAAGCTAACGTGAGACAGCAGTAAATGGATAGTCTGAACGATGAAGTCTGACCTATAGATGCCATATGCTTCGTGAACATGGTGAGCCGAGGTCTGTACATTGGAGGTGAGACGCAGCCTCACCAAGTCCCGTTACTATGAAATTGGGATTCAATACGTATAACGGGGGATTGACCTCATGACATACCGCCCACAGTAAGGACCAGAATGGACTATCGACGTGTCAAATTTGGGATTGTTAGAAAGTACGGCTGGGAATACGTACGACACCAGACACAAGCCAGATATTCTTGCTCACTATCGACCCCAATGTGGGCTATAAGACCCTCGGGATATAAGATTGCGACTTACAACTCCATATCCGGAACACGAAAAACCTGTACGCATCGCTTAGACTGAGATGTGGTCACTCACATCATCAGACGGCAATATACTCACACTCGCACAATGGCATTACTGATATTCTGTTAGGAGGAGGTTAATCTGAATCATAAGTCGGCCATGATGCATGAAGCGTCTCACGGTGGCAATGATAGTACTCTGATCGCAACCCGATGAGTCGGCTTGGCTTTTGAGATTGAGCGAGTTTCACGCACTGGTACACTCCTGATCTCCATAAGTTTCCGATCGGTCGCCAGACATACTATTTTGGACCCACCATATTACAGTCTCCATGGCTATTGGGTTTCCATAGTTGGTGATGGCGTAGTGATAAAAGACACTACTGATGAAAACAAGATGGAGAAGATCGATCATCCTGACGAAACACATCTCATTGAGAGGTCCCTGGAGGATATCGCATCATTATATGCGTACCATAGAAGTGCGACCTATCCATTCATCTGAGCAAACGCAGAATCGCCACAACATCGTAACTCACAATAGCCTTGACGACCCGATGATCCTGGGGGAACCGACCATAATAATGTAGCGACTGGAGGCTTGTGACGCCGAAGAGCCTATAATCGGAACTGTGAAGCTGCATACCATCACACTCAAAAAACCACCTACGCGGATGCAAAAATACCACCTTTTGCGGTCGTTAGGATCTGAGGGTATACGAGATCGTGGACCCACCAATAAATATTGCACCAAGAGTAGTACTTGGGTTCAGTTGACCCGATTCCTGCAGAGTTGCCATGGACCAATTGTCGACGTTCTGTGAATGATGGAAACGCGAGCGCGATTTGGTGTCTTTATATATTGGATTCGGGGCCGACAGAAGTCCTTCAGTGCGATGAGGCCTAGGGGATGGCAAATTGTGTTCCGACTCAGGCGCGGGGATTGCATATACGACAAGATATTCCATGATCTGCTTGTTTCGCGCCTCTACGTGAATCGTCCGAGGGTCTTCGCCCAATGAATGCATCGCTTTCACCGCCCGGAAATATTGATAACCGCCTGATCACCTCGACCGAAAATCGAAAGCCGTGAGTCGCCGCTGATCACAAAGTGCTTTATCTGGGTCACTTAGGCACCCCGAACACGACTTTGGCGAAAAATGCTTCACTTTGATCAACTCAGGGGAAGGGGATGTTCAGGTGGGTCCCTGGAAATTTTTGGTTAGCGCATTCCATGATTATAAGCCGACTTATGACGGAACAACATACGAATTCTTCGACATATGAGAAGACAGGCCACTATATCAACTCCATACAAGGGGTTAGGACATCAAGTAGGACTGGACAAAAGCCCTGCTTCAGAACGCAGCTTGCGGACGTAGACATATGGTAGCATTGCACCTATTGTCATGGAAAGGTCGAAAGCGCTCGCCGCCCAGGGATGCCATACATCAACCGAGATTTCATGAAGATGAAGGTCCAGACAGAGTCATATAACGGAGGAATGTACCGAGGGATGTGTTTTGTAGATGAGAGTGAGATCGAAGGACACGTCAAGTGAATGCAAAGATCGAAGACTATAAGATGAACTAGCGGAACACTGGGCACGGATTGGCACTCCAGGAGAGTTCACTCGTCCGAGAGTGCTATCCGCAAAAGGAGAAGTAAATATCAGCTTAATATGCGCATAACATATCGCGGAGAGGGACTTACCAACCACCGAGATTCGTAAACCTCCATATCCACCTATAGATGCTGTGGTAAACAGAATGATGATAACCGTCTACGCATCTGGTCCGAGTCAAAGAATGGATGTCTCCGCCCAGAACCATCGGCAACAAGAGTTCGCAAATTCGCAACCGCCGAGTGTCAGAGAGTTATTGGATAAGATTTCGAGAAAAGAGATCAGCACTGCATCGACTCGGGTGCACGACGGGCGGTTGATGGAGTCCGGGAGCAAAGTGTGTTGCTCCAAGTGGCTGTCGCGGGGTCTGAAGCGGAACAAAAGGTCGATGTGGCCCTCAGGCTGGCACTGCAGGGTCCTAGCAGTGACTTGCACAGGTGAGTCATGCCAATATGTTGACACTGGTCGGGATCACTCAATCGAAGCAGGATACAAAGATACTGTGGTATAAAAATGACTATGCATCATTAGAAACACTCGCAACTTGAAATCCTGAGTCCCCCTTGTGGCAGCAGGACTACCAAATGCTCTCGAAACAATGCTAATTCCCTCTATCATCTACCTTTCAAGTCTGGAGATCTGACAAGCTCCCGGGATATCTCTACTGCCGTGTTGATATGAATGCCAAAGTCCTGTCACAAGTCAACATGAGCGAGGAAGAGGTCACTAGGTATCAAGCACTTTACCGTCATTTCGCGCTCCGCACTAGAATCTGCTTCGTGATTCTGAGATACGAGCGGTATCGAGATATGTGTTTTCTGCATTCGCTTACGGAGGGATTGACGCGCATTGAGTGTTGCCAACAATGAGTTGAGATACACTGGAGGTCACTCCGATGTTTACTGACGCTAGATGAAACGCGGGATAGGAGGACTGACATTTCGGTAGTAGAACGTATATGCTCATGAAAACAAAGTTGTCAGGCATTATAGCGAACTAATTGCCAATCAATATCCCGAAAAAAGTTTTTTTTTCAAGTCCCGCCTTACCGTGATGATACAAGCAAGGGCGCAGATGCTATAAGCATTCTTGAGAATTCGGCACTGAATGCATTGTACAGACGAATGCTTACCTCGTTAGAAGGCCAGCGTTGATTGCATATGCCGTGATAGTGTTGATCAGAGTGGACATTCTTTGATACAAGCAAGATCAGAAGAAAAGTCACTTGAACATAATTGATGAAACATACTCTCGTGATACCGTTGTATGACGCCGTAGCAAGATACACAGCGATCCAGTGATGAGGAAGTCCGAGAACGCGGAGGTGCTGAAGCTGATGTATAGCAAGGACTTGGATATGTGGGTGAGATACCGAACGACAGTGACCTGTACAAACAATATTTACCACAGCGATCTGATCAGAGCCAAGTTCAGATAGGGTGGATATGGAGGCGCTTTCGGTCCTGGAGTAAGCAAGGATAGACAGGTGCCAGTGGGCACGTTCTTACTATTCTCACCTATGGATTCCATATGCTTTACCATGATTGTTATTATTTGATCAAATAGAGGAACGGAATAAATGCTTGCAACCTACCAAACCCTGTTGCTAAATACCAGTTGACAGAATTCCGTTTCAGTGTGATGAAATACGGAGTGGTTTTGTAACATACTGCAGACTGTGACTATCGAAAAAGTCTTTCCGTAGATACTCCAGTCAGCCACATTCTGAGCGTGGAACAATTGCTATAAGGCACGCTCACAATAATAGCCACAAGCAAGACACTCTTGCTCACTAAGAATGTGAAAGTCGGTCGGGAGGATCCATGATGTTGGATTTTGTACTTACGACTCCAGATGCGAAACGTGAAGAATCTGAGCGAGAATCATGAACAATGAGTTGTGTTACCCAAAGCGGGACTTACGCCCGTACGAGAGTGTCACTGATGTTCTACAAAATGAGAAAGATGACGAGATCGTGATAGCATGATATCAGCGCCGTGCAACTTACAGTCACAATGACCGCAGCCTGATCCAGAATCATCTGTCAGGTGGATTCCCATAACCACACAAGGGAGAAGCCGTCCACATACTGGTATGCTCCTGGGCGTGGTGGATCCATGATCAGTCAAATAGTCAGAGATTTAACTCGACACGCTCACCAAACGATAGTCAACAATGCTTCTGGCCTCGCGTAGTTTATAATTGAATAGTGATAAAAGGTATTGCTTGTCACGATCAAGTGAATCAGATCCACAATCCTAGCAAAACTCTCAAAGCACTGCAAACCACAAGTATAACATACGTACCAAAGGAATGCAACCTATAGATGTATCGATTTGTGAGAACAATTCAACTCAGACCCTGGCGTTGGACCTACCGCTGTCTTGATCATCGATGCATCGTAAGGAAATCGCCTGAAGTACTGTACCGACTGTAGGCTTGTAATCCCAAAGAGTCTGCAAGAAGCTATCACAACCGTCTCAAATAGTTGAACCAACGACAACACTCACGCCGAAACACATATTTCACCTGTGTAAAGTCAACATCTGGGAACATATTGTCATTATAACCCTCACCGATATATAAAGCGCCAAGAGTGGTGCCAGTATTGAGCATCGACTGGTCCTGGGATTTGTCCATAGGAGATAGAAGGTACCACTAGTAGGCAGATGAGGGAGTTGGATTGAATACACCACTCGAAGCAAGAACATTATATAACGCAAACAAGAAGCGCTGCAGACGGGCGGAACGCCTTTCAAACCTCGTACTTAATCCAGGGTCCAAACCCCACATCACCCAGCTGTCGGGCTGGAGAAGGCGTGGTGTGATTGATCGAAACATCGCGACAAGGAAAGTTCGATCGTTATATGGGTACATAGGTCCCAGCTGTATGTGCATGAACGCATGTGCAGATATAAAGAATGATATATCAGTAGTGTCCATAGCTCGAGTTGTTACACTCACTCTCCGAATGGACTCAGGGGTTATTTACGCTCCCCCCAGGACTATGCCCTAACTTCTCATCCGGCGAGACATCGGAGTGGTTCCCGCACTGGAATACGCGGTTGAACGCCGTGGGAAACCATGACCCTGACATACTGAAGTGATGACATAGGAAGGTTAAGGGAAGCAAGCAGAAGAATGCAGGTAACGACGGAAGGAATTAGACCCGCACCACCTCATTGAGGTACTCTCTCTACACTGAAATTCTCGACATGATTCACCCTGGCGTATAACTTCTATGCAATTATTGATCTTACACGAAACAAGGGACTCGCTGTCAAAAAGGACCCTACTTCATGTCAATGGAAATGCCCCAAGTGGATATTGGCGACAAAGTAGCCAATCCACACCCTATCCAAAACGCCAGAAATGCGACTACGATCAGGTTAGTGGCGTGGGCCCGGGACTCTTGTGATGAATCAGGCTCTAGATATGTCGTGACACCGGTGTCGAACTGGACACCGGAGACCTGCACATCACGAAGACAACAATGAATGAGCGGACTTTATCCTCTTGGACTCGTTGGACTTACCGACATCGACCCCTTTTCTAGCTTAGAGGGTGACCAGTCACTTCGAATGGGGGGTATTGAGACATGTGCGTTCCAAATTTGTGCTCGAAGTGAGCTCCGTGCAGCTAGCGACGCAAGTAAGGAGTTGAGGTACACTGCCGAAAGTGAGGGCACGTAAAAAGCGGAGAGGTGGGCACACTGACATTTTGATAACATGATGTATATCCCCATGTAGACAAACCATTCGGCAACTGTGACATACTAAAAACTGGATCAGCATTTCGACGAATTGATTGAGTGTTTGCCTACAGCGATGACACAAACAATTGCACAGAAGCTGAAGAATTTGCGTAAGATAGATCGTGGATAACGGGCTCACTGCGTGAATGGCGATATTACCTTGTCAATAGGTATGCATTGATAGCATATATTGTGATAGTTTGAATCATGGATTGTGACCTGTGATGGAAAGGCTGATGAGGATTATGTTCGCCTTGAATGCGTGATATTCACTCACGACCCATAGCGCCTCAATAACATACACGAACATCCAGCGATGAGAATATCTGAGAATGCCGAAAGGCTAAGCTCGGTGCAGAGTGACACCTTGAGCGGTGGATGAGATGCGACATGATAAAGAGAACATTGGTTTTGACGCCCACCATGTCCCTGTTGATTTCTACGAGATCGGAAACGTTGGAAAGAGATGCACTAGAAACGCAAGAGATTGTACGAACGTAAACGCATGACATAGAGGTGGAAACTTACAGGAATATCCCTGATGCTTTTTTGATTACCGAAATCACCGATTACACCAAGGCCCATGGTAGTAAGACAAACCGACCACTCACCAAATGTTGTGCCTTGGGTGTTCGGTTAGCGCAACACGTCTCATACTGGGATGACCGTCGAGACAACGTACTAGTGATAGCGACTACGGAGGTGATCTGAGAGAGAATGGAGTTGCTTCGGGAACGGGACATCGCGAGGACTCACGACCATAACACCAAGCGGAATACCCTTAGTCACTAAGCATACAATAATTGGCTAAAGCGCAGAGCAGAGTGAATGGGTAGCGCTCACATTTCCAGATTCGAAACGTAAAGAACCTACATAGAGCAAAAGTCAATCGGGGGGTGATTCTCATACGATGGATACTCACATTCGCATAACTGTATCACTAACATTCTACAAAAAGTGAAGGTAGGTGGGATAGAGGGTACGAAGGAAAATTCCTCACAGTAACCATGATAGTGCACTTAACAGAGATTATATGTTAGTTCGAAAGATGCGTCACCGTGATATTATAAACGTACAGAGAAGTTCCTGTTGTTGTTATGATTCAGATAAAGGATCAGTCTGCCAACAAAGGAGATGACAGTCACCAGATAATCGCTTGTAATACTTGCGGATTTGCATAGTTGCTGATTCCATGGGTGTAAAACGAATCACAGGCGATGACAAGGAAAAGAAAGCCAAGAGTCCTAGGAAACAACATGCTGAGAACAGTACAGACTCCAAAATGCTGCATACAAACCATAGTAATGCAATCTGTCGGAGACGACTAATCAGTAATGATGATTTCGGAGGTTCTGCCTACCCCGACATACCATCGCCTTGATGGTCACTGGGTCGCGGGGAAACACGTGAAAGTAGTGCAACGATTGGAGACTTGTAAGTCCAAAGAGCCTGTCACTGACATCAGGGTGAAGATTAATCCTGAAAGAAGATAACTCACGCAGAAGCAAAAAAGCCCCCTGTGGAGATGTCAGTATCTAGGATAGTGCACTCATGTCGAAAGTAGATTACCGACGTACAACGCCTCAAGAGGGGCATTGATGTTGGGCGGCTGAGGTTTGAATAAATGTTCCATGAGAGTTATCGATACGGCTGCAGCGATTCTGGACAGGAGGAACGGCTTTATATGCTTTCACTTAGGGAGCACCTATACTGAAGTTGGCCTGCCTCAGGCACTGTCTGATCCGAGGAATTGAGGATTCAATCATGTCGCGGGTAAGAAGTTGACCCGTTGGTAGCATATCTGGCGAATGGAGGCGGGAATACCCTGTACGAACGACGTTTTTCGAGCAACACTGATCCATACGGATGATGTTGATTCAGCTTGAAGGATGGACAACGGATATCACCCGAGCCAACCCCGAAATTTGTGGTCGATTGGAAGTTCGCTCCTTGAGATATTGTCATGGATCGTCCTTGTTGCTACAAGCGTTAGAAGACCCGCTGGTTGCGCGTCACGAAACACGTTCTCGTCGGGTAGTCTCTTGAGTCCGCCCTATGAAAATGACAGGGGTTCCCTGAATGTCTCTGCGGTTGATTGATACGGACTTCGAATCCCTTGAACTTGAAAAATTCGACTCCAGAGAGGGGAAGCACGGGATGACCAAGGGGCCTTTGTATGCTGCTTTCGACTTGAGCTAGGACGAAACTTCAAAGGTTTGAGTGATATTGTGATGCAGAATCCAGACGTGTGGGCCCCAACATCAACGCGTCGACGTCGAGGCGCAAGTGGGGCGCTGAGCGCTCATACCGAGTTTCGACAAAGGAGCCGGGCCCGTGGGAAGGACCTTCCTGGTTGATGCGGGTGTTGTGTGGCTGAAATGTGGCGGGCGAAGGTGGAACCAACCACAGACAGGCAACTTGAGTTGCTTCTCCCTCTGACTGCGACTCTCAAGCAAGACCTTGACATCTCTGATACGTACCAGATATCTGGTTGCATCAAGATGAGATTTAGAGCACCCCGTTCTCTTTCCCCCTCTCCTGTCAGAAAGTAAGTCACATAACCCAAAATATTGAAACATGGCCGCGGCTAACCATGTTGTCGCGTCTCAGACATTCACCTCGCAAAAGGCTCGCATTCGGTATCACGTCAGATTCCGAGGACGAGAGCGACTCTGCCTCTGGATCAGAATCCACTGCCTCCACGTCTTCCGACTCTGTAGAGTATGATATCCAACCTCGGTCAACACAATTCCAACCGTATGTTGACTATGTCATTCACGGTGTCCCCTTCTCCAGTCTGACACATCTCACAGGAGGCCGCGCCGCCGCCCTGGAAGAACAATACAGGAGCAGGATTTCATTGAAGACACGATGGCGTCGATTCGTCGTCGGGTTAGACATACGGACGCGTACGAGGAGTGGGAGAGTAAGACCAAGAAAGAAGCATTCGTAAGTGAACCCTATCGTCACGATGTCAAAATGGCCCTGAGTGATCTTCAGGCGTCAGCCAAACGCGAACATCTTTTGAGAAAGTCTCAGAGACGTCAGCAGCAAGAGGCTGCACACTCTCAAGATGCCAGCCGTCTCGCTGCCCTTCATACGCAACAGATGGAAGAGGTCCAAGAACAACTCGCTTCCTTCAGGCTTGCTCAACAAACTGAAGAGAAAAGGCTTCGTGCCGAGTGGCAAGCACGGGACCGTATCTTGTGGGAGCGGATAGAGAATGTCATTCAGATAGAAGAAGCGAAAGTGAGAGCCAAGTTAGAAGTTGAACGGAAGAAGAGGGAGGAGGAGGAAAGGGCTCGACTAGAGGCGCAAGAAAGGCAGCGGCAGGAAGAGGAACGAAAGCGTCTAGAGGCCGAGCGAATCAGAGCGGCGGCAGAAGAAAGGCAACGGCAAGAGGAAGAGAGGATTAGAGTCAATGCCCTGCTAGCAGCAGAGGAGAAGGAGCGTAAGTCGCTCGGTGTTACAACTCCAGCGCAGGATTGGCAACGTGGCAGGATGACACTACAGGTCAGGGCCCATTTAATCCATAATTCACGTTTGGGGTCTTAACCCCTATACTAGCAACTGAAACAAGCACCAATGAGGGTGGTTAAGGGTAACAAGGAGCTCAAGTCTATCTGGAGCGCTGGGCGGCGGGCCATTACACCGAAAATCGGCCAACTTACCAACGATATGCAAGCCATCCAACGAATTGTGAGTCTTGCCTTGGGTTCAATGAAATGTGAATGGCCAAAACAGCCGCATATAGACAGCAAGAAATTGTCAACATCGTTCGGTCCGGACCGACGCCGCCGCATCCGCCTCCAGTCTACCTGGCACTTCTGTCCTCAACATCCAAGGCAATTCTGCTACAGGCTGAGACTGAGGTTACGGCCGAGAAGCGAAGTGCTTTCCCTCTCGCCTGTGTTGCTTCAAATCTTCTCTGGACTTTGGATGGTTTTGCGGGCATCTTCTGGGCCAAGCTTCTCCAGCGGACAGGAGGCTCGGCCTGTTCCCTTCCATCGTCCCTGCGACAGACGAGCAAACTGGCATGATTCTGGACGGCCCAAAGAAGGCGGAAAGCGTTTGGGTTTTACTCAACGAGCGNGGATGTCCCTCGCAGAGTATTCTGCGCGAGTTTCTGGCATAATGAGAGTTTATTTCCATATTCTATTTATTCCAACGCCACAACCCCTCGACCCCCTTTTCAGCCAATCCAAGTATTGGACATACTTCACTAGAATGTTGTCGCAGAATGCCCTCTTGCACAATTCTGTGGCGCCTCAGATCCTTCATGGTGAGTATATGCGAGCCGTTGTTGTTTCCAGGCACTGAATTCATGTTCGCAGCTGCTCTCGAAGTAGGTGGGGCTGATGCACTGAAGATTTGGGGCCGTCAGTGGGTGAAGCTCCTCGCTGTTCTGTATGATGGTGTTACGGTGGCGCTCCCCGGGTCGACTCCCGAGAAGAAGTCGCTTGTGGGAGGTGGAACTCCCGAAGGGACCGCTGCTAGGACTCGCGTCCAGCTCGAAATCGAGAGAATCATGGGGACTGTGACAAGCTGAGCCTATACCGTGGCCCCACAACGACTGTTTGTGGACGTATCGCATTTCGCATCGATTTAGAGACATCTGTCCTTCGATATTGTACTTCTATCTTCGCGCATGTATTTCACGATCACGCCGTACTCATGTCAATGCAATGTTAATACACAGTTCTACTTCTATGTCTGACAGGATATGCCCTCTTCTGACCACCGCGTGTATCCGTTCGAGATTCCCATCAATCGTTCTTGACGTATTGGGCCCACTCCTCCCATCCTGGCTCACCGTTCCAAAGAGCCTTCAAACCGGAGACGGTCAAGAAAGCATGATCCTCCCAGTGGAATCCAGGGAATACTACCTCAGAAATGAGGCATCCAGTATGATCTTGCTTGGAAGGGTCGGCTTCTGATGATAGCATATGGTGTCAGGTCGAATAGGAGCGTATCGTTATGGGATTGTGCGTACCTGCCGCGGAGATATCTTCAGGGAGTAAACGAGATTTCTTCCAAACATTGGAACCCACAAGGAGCTGAAGAGTCTCTCCCGCATGGATGTTCGGCCCCATAACCTGAGAAACGAAGGTTATATCGGTGTGGCGCCATTGGCAAAGTGAGGAAATGAGATGGGGCAAACCTTCTTCTCGACCTCGGGAGGATTTCCTGGTGTGATCAAGGTGTACTCTGCTCGTCCTTGGTGAAGGACGTGCATCGTCTATCCAAGTTCCACATTCATATCGTGGTTCATGGGTTCAAAGATAAGGGGTTCGGGATACACGTACGACAGATTTGTTCATGTGAAAGAGACCTTGCGAGTTGTCATAGGAAAGTAAATAATAGATTGTCGTCGCAAGAGACCGAAGTGCTCCCCCTGGACGAAGCATTCGATGTCAGCAAATATTCGGATGGTGTACTCATGCTATATGCTACCTGCGAAGGGGGAAGGAACCTCCTCCGATTGTCGATCGGTTTCTGCAAAGTATCCTGAAAGATCGATAAGGTATCAGTAGTACGACCATCTGCAAGGATCCTGGATGCTCTCTTTACCTCCTTCGATATGCTTCTGGAGATTCAGTTTCCTGATAAGCTCCGTATTTGGGATCGCATACGTCAAGTATTTAGACGAGTCCGAAGTTGACATCCTTCAGTTTGATCTTTTCCTACACGATAGCTTGTTGGACGAGATGGTTGTAGATCGTAGGAGATTGTGCAACGCTTGCTGTTCGTGCGAATCTTGCCCCCAACAGATCAAGCTGTCTGGCGTCCCAATCAACCTTCGAAAATTCGAGTTTGATGAATGCCATGATACCCAGTCAACGTAAGCAGTACCCCGGATTGACTGATCTGTACAATGCTAACAAAGCGCCAGGCTGGGAACATGATACATGCATTGGTCTCCGCAGCAAACCATACAAAAACAGCCGTTCTTTGTCAGGAACATGCAGGCCTCAAGCCCAGGAGTCATGATAAAATTACACTTGCATACTCGGAGACGCTCCCCGCTCTCGTCGGAACGATCTAGATGATCTCAAAATAGGAGCACACTTTGAGCGAAGCAGCCACAAAGAGCATAATCGTCGCCGCTCTCCTCAAAAAGCTCCGTCCATTCAGGCGGCGTTCAAACGAAGCCCCAGCGATATCAATGGAGGCAATATCTTTCTCTGTCAGCTCTGTTACGATACAGGGTCAGAAATTGAAAGGATATTAATGTCGGATTCTGTGAACGCACCCAGGTCTCCAGCGGCGAGATATCCTTCAAGCCTTTCCTTCTTGGTACTCGAACTAAAGCAAGAGAAGGGGACATGAGGGGATTTATAAACGGAACATTATAATCACATACGTGACGACGACCGTGCCCTTGGCTTTGGCCCATGCCAATAATACCTGTTCTGGCTTCGCATTGAGACGAGAGGCGATTGAGTTAACCGGGTCGTCGACTGGTCCACCAGGCTGGTGCGTCAAGGGTCTGTTCACAACTGATCAGACCAAAACCTAGGATCAAATACGTATGCATACATCAAGACACTGTAGGCCTCGGTGGTTACGCCATTCTTCGATCCAAATTCGTGAATGGGCGTTTGCCTCGAGACGACATAGGGATGGAAGAGAATCTGCGATTGACGAGAACCTCACATTAGTGTCCTTCAAGATCAGTGGTTGCAGGTTGTTTCACTTGGTTTGCAACCGGTTTCACTTTGGCCGAAGCGAGGAGTATTTGGAGATCTTCGACTCCGAAATTGCTAACACCGATGCTCCTGACAACAGAATGATTTCGTCAATCGCGATTATCACCCAATCTTGGAGAAACGCACTTCGCCAATCCATCTGCTTTGATTTTCTCCATCTTCGCCCAGGCCGTGGGTATGTCAGGTTGTGCCAGACGTGGAGAGTGAATGAGATAGAGATCTACATATTTGACTCCGAGCTAGGGGACTTTCAGATACTGATGAAGGTATTAAGAGAAACTTCACCAACATTGCTTAAGCTATTCTTGATGGAAGTCTCGATGTCGAGTCCATTGAGACCGGAGTACTTGGTAGTAATGTAGAAATCCGAGCGATCCAAGCCGCTCTCACGTATTGCAACTCCGGCCTCTTGCTCATTCCTGTATGCTTGAGCAGTATCTGAATTGTAAGGATATCAGTGACCTGTTTCCTATGTCAAACATTTGCCAAGAAATGACGCACCGATGTGGTTGAAACCAACCGAAATGGCTTGATCAACCTTATCTGTCGACTGTTGCCCCTGACCCAATGTCCAAGTCCCAAAAGCAATGTTTGGGATTGAAGTTCCGTCGTTTAACTTGATAACATCCCAAGGCATTGTGTTTGTCGAGTTGCAGGATCCTCTGAGCCGATAATTCCGAGTTGGGTCAAAGTGGTCGTCAAGTGGAAGCACAACGTTATGCCAACCATTGGTGGCATCATTCGCAGCGGTCAACACGCCAAATCTCGTCTTCACACAATGCACACATGGCTCAACAACGAAATAATGATGCTCAAAAATAGAGGCTGGTGGTGGTGGTGGGAAAAGGTGGAAAGTCCACGGCATCAGCCGGTGCTGCCGAAGCAGCCGACACGCGGGAGGTTGAGGATGTTTGTGACCTCAACTTCTCCCACCCTGACTCTGAATTCAAAAGTCTACTTAAAGCTCAGGTGTTGTTTGGACTCTCCACACTTTCGTTTCAGGGAGAATATCAAGTCGGACCGCAGAAGAATGACCAAGCAGGTCGCGTGTTGTCTCTGAAGTCCGTGGTGCCGATCTGGCAGGGTCTCCCAGCACCAGTTTCCCAGATTCACATTTAGAATTTAAGGCTATAAGTTGCGAACTCAACTTAGAACAAGAGTGACATATACGAAGCCATCGGCTTTAGAAGAGAATCTAAAAACCCTCAACCACTTCGAATAGGGTCTCTTCTTGAAATGTCTTTTGTCACCGACGAAGACTTTACTGTGTCAAAGAGGTGTCGTCCGGTCCAATCGCATCTCAGTTTCCTTGTCAGCATACTGAAGAATTAAAATGAGTGGTTTCAGGTTTATTGAGGTGGGGTCCAGCCTGTGCACCCTGTGGACTACTGGCACTCATCTGACTCAGGTTACGACAGAAGGACCAGCTTTTCGTGGTACCCCGAATCGAATCAGGTTCTTAATGACACAGAACCAGCGACGGGGGATGGAAGAAGCAATGCTGGGGGGGTGTCGGCGTGGTGACTGGTGGTAATCGAGAGCTAATAGCTTTCCAAACTGCTCAGAGAGCGAAAGGTGCGATCGTGCAGCCAAATCCTCCCTTGACCCTGCTCAATCGTCATAAAGGCGTCTTATGGAATCCTGAACGTCTGGTCTGATATACTTATACCCAGACCGCTGCCTGCGGAGCCGCTAATCGGGTATCAAACGTCACTGAACCAGAACCGGATATCTTGTTGAGTTTATCTCCACTCTCTGTCTCGCTTCTATATTGAGGTTGGGTCCTTCATCGGTTTCTCGTTCAGTCGCCTTCTGCTCTGTATGCCCAGACGGCACAGGTATCCATTCTCACCCAGAGAGGCTTGGATACAAGGCGATCGTCGGATGATGTCCCTGTAATACTCAGACACGCTCGACAATCATTACAGGATCTATCTGGTTCTCGCCCCCGGAAATTGATCATTGTTCCTGGCCCCGTTGACCTCAGTTGTGCCAACGCACCACGTTGAATCTCCGTGTCTCAGGACAATCCCCTCAGGGGGTCCTTGAGGGCATACATATCTCTGCAACCATTGTACAGATTGCTTGGGGAACGATTCCTTCCAAGGCCCTTACGATCTTCAGTCCAAAAATAGCATTCGCATCGAGAATGAAGACAGAAAGATCAACGCATCCTGTATAATTCGCATCGTCCAGGGCATTGACCCGCTTTCGCAGGGAAGGTACTTGTAGATACACTGTCCCAAGGTCATATGCTCAAACTCGGATCAGAATGCTAGATCACGGCCTACATTAAGCGTGCGCCCCCAATTCAATGATCTTCAATCTCCTTTCAAAAATATGGAACCCCATCACGCAGGGATCATATTCATCACCACCACCATCATCGACGCTTCAAGTCTAGTAAATCGATTCAGGTCTATTCCGCTTCGCGAAAGCACTTTAAAATGCTGGTGGAGACGGGGCGTGAAGTCTTTCCCCCACGGACCAGGGTTCGCTCACTTTCTTTCGTTCTTCGACTTCTGTGCTGGACAGTGAGTATAATTTGGTGATATGGCGAGGCTTCGATGTCCCTGATTTAGGATTCGCAGCATTTGGTAGAAAATGCGACTCCTTTCGATCGTTGCTATCACCGCGGGATTTTGTCTTTCCGTCGCGATACCCGTATTATCACTCCATCCCGAGTGAGTCTCAATAACTCTGACGTATGCACGATAATTGATCACGTTATTTTCAGTCTCTCATCAGAGTATCAAATCGAGCATAGACCAAGGTTCAGGAATACCCACCCCACCCGAAACTTAGAGCTCAGGTAAGAAGAATTCATTCAAACCATTCCGGGGTGTTGTTATATCTTGCTAAAATGAACGTTCAGGGATAGTGGACGTTATCGTGAAATAAAAGACTATCACTTTGGTGGCAGTTCCGGGTCATTCGCGAATATAGGTCATGGTCTTGGCGGTCAAGGTGTCGGCGGAACCAAAACTGCAGGTCGAAAGACTCGGAGTAGTAGAAAACGTCCGCGCGCATACAAGCACAATCATCGAAGGGATCTCGTTGTCGAACTTGTTTAATTACTTCGTAGTTTTTTGGGTCTTGGTCTGTCTCTTCGTCTTAGTAATGGAGTGACAGAGATGATACAACGATGGGCGAACGTACACTTCTGCGTCTGGCACAGTATCTGGGATGCGGGATATTCAGCAACCAAAACACTTCGGCATTCTAGAACAGCCTACACGTAAAATGCAGATCGGGGGCTGTATATGTTGTAACGCTACACGAACCCATCACAAAATAGTGTATGTCGAAGTTTTCGTCGGAATCGGTGATGGGGCCAAGGGACGCAATGAATCATGATGTAGCCACTTGGCGGACAAGCACGGACAAGCAGAATACCTCCGATTTGTCATAGCACTCCGGAACAATTACCAGAGTGAGTTGAAAGCCATCATGCATCGCGGGATGGATTTCATTAACGCAGGGACCCCTCGGATTTTTTGTCTAGCCTGAGAGGTTTCTGTTCTTTCGGATTCTATTTAAGCAGCTAGAGGCTCCATACAACTGGTCACCAGAGCCAGGGGCTTCGTGACCTCCTGTTCAGGGCTGAGTGCAGGACGGTGGGTCAATACTTCAACCTGATGTGTAAAAGCTGGCTAAAAACGTACTCTTATTCACAGCTCAGCCTTCGATTCGATGTACCCTGTTCTTATTCATGCGCTTCTCCTTTTTCACAATTTACCCCATTCTCTTGGCCGTGGCAGGGGGTCGCCATACATCTCGAAGTCCAATGGTTCCTGCGGAACAGGCGATTTTTTCGGCCAATTCCTACGTTCCATGTGTGAAGTATATCGAGACTGTAAGCAAAGTGAGTCAAAGATGATCAGACGACCACTTCACCACTGACAGAGAGAATAGACGGAGAGGCAAATACCTTCATTGCTGTCTTCCGACACTCGGCTCAGACCTGTGTCCATCAATGGGAAACGCAGTCCGGGCCTAGGGTCCACTGTGCAGGCTGCAAATTGAATGAACACCGAAAACGAGGTCCTGGCGTCGATATTCCAAGCGAACAGCTTCAAGCCGACGGGCAACACATCCTATAGCGGTAGTCCCATTGCTGCAGAGGTGAAAGTCCGATCCCACTACGGTTTCGAATTAACGGCTTGGGGAGAGGGAACGGCCAAGTATTGCGTTTGATCGGAGAGAATCGTCTTCAATGCGGTAAAGAGGCTTATATTGGTACATTCTCTGCATGTTAGGACATTGCCAACTTCCCTGGGGACCTGTCTCCGTCGGTCATGCGACGGTGCGAGATTGTGCTCCCGGCACTCTTGATGTCGTATCTGGCAGCGCTGGCCCAGAAATGTTGATGTGATAAACAGGATAGGAGCCCATTTATACGGGGATCAAGAAGCGTCATGTCGGACCACATTTCTGTTCCACCTGTCATATAAGCAATAGAGACGACCTGCGCGTTCAAAGAAATCCGGTTAATATTCAAGAAACGGCGAAAGTGAGGATGGGAATCCTTGGAATCTGGGGTGAAGAGACACCCTTGATGGTAAAGAGGGTTCTGGTTTCTACATTCGGGAGCAAGGAGGCGTTCCAAGACAGGATGTGGTATTTAAAACTTCAGCAAGAATAATTTCGATGTCGCTGTCCTGAGCGACCCCACCATAGGACCGTCTCATCAAGGACCAGTACTGCTGTGAGTCTACCTACCATTCTTCAGTGCCTGCGGCAATTCAATCAGCAAGTAGCATCCTTTGGCATTCAATAACTCTTCCCAAAGTCCATCAACCACCCCTCGGACTGTTTGCATGTGCCTCCCCTGTGAGTACTGCACTCTAGAAGATCACGTCCCAGTGGATTGACTATGTCTTCACTCGCTTTTTATGTGCGACCGATACGAATCATCAGTGGGCTTCGCAAGCAATCACCAGCAGTTGTCTTGCGATGTTTCGTGATTGTGTCGTCGTCAGCGAATGGCCAGGAGCGTCGAGGACGTTGGGAGGGATAAACGAATGGCTGGAAGAGAACTGCATGAGACGGGTCCATGAAACTACAGCGACCAACCTTGAAACGTGAATTCCTCCGTGGGTTGGAAGGTGTGCTCATGTTGTCGATACAGAATATGTGCCGCAGTGTCCCATAGTAATCTATACGTGGAAAGAGGTCATTAATGGCCACCGAACTCTCCGTTGAGTAAACGACTCGATGACGAGAGGCGGACAACTGTTTTTTTTTCTCGCTTTCACCCGTGACCAAAGAGGTGACAATCAAAAGTTAAACTCAACTCTACCTGGGTATTGTTCCGATGGCGAGCGCGGGAAACCTTCTGTGTGAGAAACAACGGTCAACGATCATGTCAGGAAAACATAAGTCGTGTTCAAAAACTCACGCTGTTAGTCATTGCCACATGACGGTGTCAATATATGCGCCCTATCCATGAGACTGATGATGTTTTCCGGGGTTTAGAATACGTGAGCTATCTGAGTTCATGGAATATGACCCAAGTCAGGCGGGTTATCTCTTATACATCAAGTACATAGACAGCATGATGTTTACTCTGTGCATCTACGGGTAGAAGGACAGACAATCAGGGTGAGATCATGAGGAACGTGAAGGGAACTTGTGAACCTACCCGACATGCATCTTCCAAGTAACTCCCCTTCAGTGGCTACCTTCCTAATCACGTCCCCCCTGATGCGCAACGCCATCATCGACACCATTCAGCACATGTCCGGATAGCTGAGAAAGCTTCTCAAATGCCTCTACCATAGCAGGCACCATAAACGGTGCCCGGTACTCTCTCCGAATTTCTTCGTACATTCTCTCACTATGGTGCCGACGTTTGCGCTCTGTCGCGTAAGCATCTTCTGCATCTTCCAGTTGAGTTGACGTTCTCTTAAGTTTGGATCTGAGATCTATATAGAACGATTGAGACCGAGTATGAATGCAGAAACCTTATGACTTGCCTTTAATCTCGTCTTGGAGTTCTTGCCATTCGCTTTCCTTGTTGTTCTGTTGAGAACGCTCGTCCACACTGTAATCCTTTCCACCAGCTTCTCTTATTTGGGAAACGAGGCTGGTCTCCCGTGCTTTGAGAGCAGAGACCTGTCTTCGCACGTCCCATAAATCTCTCGTAAGACTTGACGCTTGTCCATTTGTATGTGAAGACGATCCGTTTGTATGAGACGGAATGGGTGTATGCGGTTTGCTTGGAGGTGGGGGCAATTGTGGCCGTTGTGGGAGATTGGGCACACTTTGAGTAGATGACAGCGCTGCTGGTCCCGTAGGCGTTGGGCGCCTTCGCAAACTGGGTGTTGAATTATCTCTTACTTCATGCGAGGCGTCGCGAATGACGTACTTCTCACGATCTGGGGCAGGCGATGGCAATGCGGGTGTGATAAATTCCAGAGGAATTGGAATGGGTTCACTTCTGGTGGGTGGCTATATCGAGAAACATCAAGATGGCTTCAATATTGGGATCAAAGTTCGACAAAGGGCTTACAGGAAAGATCAAAGCTTTGAGATTGGTTGATTCACTCAACCTCTTCAACGTCTGTTGGGCGATACTGAGCTGCTCCGCGCTGGAAATTGCCCCCCTGTCGAACCCATTATGTGAAGAGCCACTCGGACCCGCACTGTTAGCAGCAGGACTCTGCTGTGCAATCGTCGGAGGTTGTGGCTGTGGCTGCACCTGGGCGAGGGGTGCGGCTTGAGCTGGTAACGGTTTCGGCGGCAATGGTAGTGCATTCGAACCTGACAAAAAATGTATGACAGGGACTTCTCTGGGAGCGACGAGCGAGGGCTTTGTTATCGAAGGTGATTGGGAAACAGCGGGAATGCTATTACTACTAGAAGGGCGGGGAGGTGATGGCGACGACTCTCGAAACCGCAGGGAGACGGCCTGTGGCTCCCGTTTGACCTTTGTCGCGTTGCGAGGAGGTAATGGGATAGGATTTCCGCTGTCCGAATGAGTAGATAAGCGCAAGTACATAGAATCGTTGAGTGGATATCAATGAGTACTTCTGAGACAGATGCAAATATCGGCTTTTACGCGCATATATCAGTTCTGGGCTGGAAAGAAACACCTGAGTGGACCTACATATACAATTTATTGAGTTCTACGCCAGACTTCGAGGCTGCTTTCACCGAGTTCAATATTCGTTCATAGAGATCCTAGGGAAGCAATGACGTTCAATTCTATTATATGAGAGTAATGAACAATTGATGAGGATCATGCATGTAGGTTGGGTCTGATATTCCCGTCCGAGGGTAAGATTGGTGACTGCTAACAGACCAAGACCCCCTCTCCATCCCTCTGCTAAAGCGCCGAAGGACAAACAGGAAGTACGGAATGCTGCAGTACCTACAGATTCGATGGCTGCCGAGTATTGACACATAATCACACCGCTTTTCCACACAGGTCGAATGTGATCAGGATAGGGAATGGAAAGCTCGTTCAGGACTCTTCTGAGAGTTTCTGGGTGCTTGGGATTGGATGAATCTTGGTCTTGCATAATCTCTTTTGCTTTCTCTCCAATAAACTGTATCCGAAGAACAAACATCCTGAGGTCTGAACGCGGACAAAATGGAAGGGTGAGGTCAGAGAACCGAAAGATGACGAGCGGATCATCACATGTTTACCTCAAACTTGCACAACTCTCAGCAGGAAGAAACGACAAGAATGCCTATGCAAACGCAGCTCGTTGGATGTTGCCAGGTGGATGAAAGAACTTGAATGCAGAATATTTGCGCTGGCATTTTGCACAACGTGTAGGGCGTGGTGGCGGGAAATCAACCCGGAAATTCCCATATATAGACTTCGGCCGAGCCCGATTTTGTTGAGATCTACCAAGATGTAGGGTATAGGAAAGACAAAGACACCCTCCTCCTCCTACGCATCCCAGTTCAAAAAAGGATAGAGTAGGATAATTTTTGAGATAATTAGAAGAAACAAGAGACAGAAGTGTTCAGACAAAAAATGAAGACAAGAGAAACCCCAGACTAATTACTATCCAAAATCGAAGAAAAACAGGGAACCAAGGTGCGAGGATCCTTACTAGTAACTACTCTACTCATCCTGTAAATCTAATCTCACCTGTAAGCTCAGGTCGAATATTTTGTCAAAAGCCTCCTTGAGGGCGGGAACAACAAATGGATAATCCCGCTCTTCTTCCAATCGTTCCACGGTCATCTCTGCTTTCCTCCTCCTGTCTACCTCCTCTTTCAACTTGTTCTCCAACGCTTCGAACTCTCCTCTCTTTTTTGCCCTCTCGTTCTCGAGTCGTTTAACACTATTCTGGTTGGCCCCTCGCTCATCTTTGAGGCTTTGCTCAAGCGTTCGACGGACACAACATTCTTGATCGAATTTTTCTTCGAATTCGAGGCGCAGGTGATGCTCTTCCTTATGCATTCTGTCGAGCTTAGTGAGGGTAACACGGACAGTGTCAAGCTCCTTTCGCAACGAAGCGTTGGTCCTCTTCTCGGCTTGGATGTCGGCTTCAAGAGCTGGATAGCCAAGGGTCAAGTCAAGAGTGGTCTCAAGTACTGAAGGTACCCACCAGCGATTTTGTCTACCTCATCGATGCTTCCCATATATTCATTGTATTTCCGCTTCACACCTGCCCTCTGAAGGTCCTTCGAGGGCGAGATGACGTTCGACAATTTCGGCGAAAGCGAAGGCGATATTGTGCCGTATGGAATCGTGCTCTGGTTCCTGGGACCAGTATTTGTCCGGTCGGTTCCCGATGGGCTTGGTGATCGTGCTCCGCCATCCAATGAAGTAGGGGCCGATGGGATCGATGGCCGTGCCCTCGAACGTCCCCGAGTTTTTGGCGAGCGGGAGCGCGGGGGACGACTGAGTTCCGGAAGCGATTGCCGTTGAACCAGCAAGGAAACATTGCGCTCTGGTAGAGGTGCATCCGGACGGGGTGGTAAAGTGATTGATTGAACAGCCAGCGCGCGCGAGGGACTTCGTGATGGTGTCCTGGGAGGTGTAGAGCGCCGAGAGCGTGAAGGGCGTTCATGGAGAGGAGAGCGGCTCCTGCGAGGCGTCCTACAGCTTCTTCGCCTTCGAGGCCTTGACCTGTCTCGCTCGTCAATTGACGACCCATTCAAAGAACGACACAGGTGCCTTGTTTCTATTGTCATATATACACTAAGAAGAGAAATCTCAGGGCTCAGGAACGAAGACAAAACTCCAATGAGGTGAACTGACATGTTACGATCACCTTTCACGGACTCTAAACGTCTCTGTGCTTTCCCCACTGAGTTTAGGAAAGTCTTCTTATCCTTCTGAAGGATGATTATGGTCTGCCAGGAATGCACGACGCAAATAAAGAAGAACGCGTACGCTGTCGCTTGCAAAGTGCCACGAGACAATTATACGACCATACTGCCACACCACTTCGTGGTCAGTTGGCTTAAACTCTTGGTGACGGAACTCAATATAGTCAAAGTCACGAAGTGTTTTCTCCCATTCAACATTCTCGTCGCGGTCGCTGGGTGGAATGTGCTGGATGGCACGCGCTCTTGCGCCTCTATACTGTATCGTAAGCTGGACGACGGTTGAGAGGGACATGGAAGAGAGAAGTGAAACAATTATGGTACGTAACGTAGGTTCTGTGTCATTCGCGTCGTCGTGGGGAGTTCGCACAGTCGTCCACATCGACGAGGCCCGACCACGCAGCGGCTGGGGCTGAGCGCGATCCTGGTCCCTGCCATATCGAGTAATCGAGATGCCGTCTATTCACGTCATGGTCGGGTTAGGGCTTAGATATACATTGAAAAGGACGAAATTGTTCGATACAGGAAACGTGGGGAAAGAGGTAAATCCTTCATGATTCCTTTCTTCATCGACGACGATGCATACTCCATATCGGCACTCCCGATACAAGAGACTCAGTGTTCTAGCTTGCCCCACTCCTCAGTACCCAACACTAATCAGATAATCAGCGAGAGATTCGACAACTGGCGTCGCTTCGGGAGCCTGAATGGGTGGGTTGTATACAGCAACAAGGATAGCTTGCTTTGTTTTGACAAGAATGGCGCCATCGGCCTACACAGGAAAGTGGCAAGATCAGTATTGAGAATCACAAACCACTTCAGAGATTATGATACGTACCTGCTTCTTGCCATAGATGCTTCGGTCAGTTGCTTGAAGTGTAAAGAATTTCTCCCCTGCGACACGGAAACCGGATTGCTGGGCAAGAGCGGGATTCTTGAACGCTGCGATAATGCCTTGTTGCTCCTCATGTGAGAGCTAGCATTTCGATGTGAGCTACATGAATAGTCTATTAGGAAGACAACATACGGTAAGACCTGGAGATTGGGCCCAAACACCTCCTTGTTGGCCGATGATTGCTGCCTTTGTCACTCTTCCACTTCCAACAAGGTTCTGATCAACGTATACTGCATTTCCTAATGAGAGGGGTTCATCCGAAAGTATGATGGATTGGAGTCGCACCTTGCCAGGACATGATTTATTCGTTATTGGACAGGAAATATTATGGATGCGAGGTGTCGTAACGGATGGAGTTGGAAGAAAGTGGGCTACCTCAGAATACCTCAGGAGCATTGCCTTGCCTTTAACAGCTGATCCAGCCTCGGCGATCGCCATCGATAGCATCGTGTTGAGACCCTAACCTTACATCGCCCCCCGCCATCAAGCACCGGCCCAGGTTCACCTTTTCTTCTTTGTCGTCTCTGACGCTTGAACTGTAGCTTGAACTCACAATCCCTAGCTTTCTTAGATCGAATACCCTTACTCTTCCGCGTAAGGGTAACGTACAACAATAGAAATGACCCGTCAAAGAACGCGTGACAAATCATGTCAATGATTGTCGTAATTCTGCCAGCAGGCTTGCATCGTTGCCACCATTGGCATTATCAATCTGGCATGAATCACTCGATGCGCACATATGTGTAATCGGAGTGATTCAGATGTCTCGAGTTACGACTCCAGGATCAATCAGGAGAAAGAAATGGTCCCGATCAGAATACTCAAGACTTAGTCTCAAGGGAAGTAGTCCCAAACCACGAACCATCTACATTCACCGTTCATGCCGCTCTCAGCTCAGCCGCAAATTTTCCTGGTGGTCGACAGCATCCCGAATGGGCGAAGCTTGTATATCTAATTTGCCGAGGTCCCCGATGTCGCTCTTCGGCCCGCGACAATGCCAGGGCCCTGGTCCTGTAAATTGTCACTCCGGTGCGAAGCACAATGAAACTCCGTCAAACCATGGGGACACGAAGGGCTGCGTATTGTTGAATCAACGTCTGAGGTTTAGAGGGAGCCCCTTCCCTACGGTGCACCCCGGATATCGCGTGGGCCACCTTCTACCTCCTCCGTTTGTGCTCATGATCAAGCACACCCCTTGCCCTGATCATGAAGGCCCCGCGCGGCCAAAATAAACGTCTTGTCCTTCTCCTTTGGGCAGTTCCGCGGCCATAGACAATATGCCGCCCTCGTTGCTTGTACTCGTGGACGCCCAGCCGGTTGCCGTACTATCGTTGCTCACTAGCTTGTCTTTTGACAACCAATGCAAGCCCCGACGCGGAGGCCACATCCAAGGCTCCACAGTCGTACCGTGCAATTGCATGCGCAGTACAAAAATGTGGCCCGGGAATTTGCAACGGCCATTGTTCCGTCCTCCCTATATAAACTACTTCTGTGTGCGCATGTTCTTGCACCTCTAGCACCTCTCTTTCCTTCGTTCTTGTGCTGCTGGTCTTGCCTTGAAATCTTCCATTTCTTCGTTCCCACCTATCAACCTAAAATCACATATTCCCTCACACCAATGCATCCTTCCGTTACTACTGTTTACCACTCTTACCCCCTGGCTATGAGGTCCCAACCTACCCTAACCATTGATTCCATTCGCCTCGGTGGAATCGATGTCGCTCTCGCTATCATGGAAGAACAATCCGAAGATAGCGAGTCCACTATACAGGCATCCCGGTTGCCTTCTATCGTCAGCGTAGGCAACCAACGCGACACTCTCATGTTGCTCGAGGAGTTCGAGTGTTTGGCAGCCAAGACCAAGAGGCTTCCAGTATCCTCCAAAAGGCCAGACCTCCCAGCTACAAGACGCCTCGATAACTCGACAACTCTTCCTCTTCATTCTAGAACAAGACCAACCTTCCCATCGCGCGAAATTCTTGTAGATGACCTCGGAAGAACCCATTTTTCTTCCGCCCATTCGGTGAGTTTATGCGCACGTAGTAAATAGTGTGCATTCCGAATTGACGTTCTACGACCGTCTTACAGGATTCTTCCCTGGAATCGTTTGGGTCGGAATACTCCTCGCGATCGTTTGACAGATCTGCGTTGTCCGGAACTACAACATGTGAGTACAACGGGGACCACAAGCCTAAGGTGTCCCCTACGAAAGTTTCAATGCACTCGCATGTACGATCTACGAGCAAGCTCCCCACAAGCGTCCCCCCTCTGGCATTGACCCCCTGTCGGCAATTACCAAGAGCCCCGGTTACCACTCAGATCCAGAACAAGAAGCCGGAAATCACCGGACCACCTGCATTGTTGACTTGCGGGGGGATGTCTCTTCAAGGGGTCGATTGCTCTAAACCCTTGCCCCCTTTGCCACCTCGGAAGCTCTTTTTCCAATCCCCGGCTTTGAAGAAGATTTTCAAGTCTGAAAAGTCAAAGCCAACCTCAGGATGGTCTGGGCAAGAAGTCGGCCCCTTTAAACCAGTCAAATATACCAATGCATGGGGAAGCCCTATTCAAAATGTACCTTCTGCCAAGAAAGGGCGCAGAACCCCAAGCAAAGGAATCACGACCGGTTCGAAATGTAGTCTGAAGAAAATATTCAAGAAAACCCATTCCCCGAAGATAAACGGTGACGACTCTTTCCTTGACCTGTCCTGATCCAGCGATCATACTCCTCGTTTCTTATGCCCTTCCGTTTCACGATCTGCCTTACGCTCACGCTCCTTCAATGTCTTTTTTTTATGTTAACGGCGTTGACCGAGTCGTTCCTTGTCTCAATATTTGATTCGTTCCGTTGTGTTCGATCCTTCCGCTCCTTACTCTTTTCATCTCTCGATTTGTGCTCTATATGTAGATAAAACCAAACTCACGACTCTTCATCAATCGAAAGTTTTGTCACCCTGACGCGTTTTGTCACAGGCATGTGATTGCGTATCACGTCACTGTTGGAACGTGACCGATCCCAACTGGGACGAGAACAATGATGTCTACTCCATGTGAACAACAAGGACGGTGACATGGTGTCAGTCCATGACGAGAACTTGAATTGCACTTATGACGAAGGGCGTGTGCGGATGTTTATATTAAAATCATTCAAAGTCGAGTCGACTTGGTCTATATCATGATGTCGGGCCCGGGGTCATGCCCGGTATATTACAATTGAGTTGCATCCGCATGATGGTCGCGTGTCTTTAGTTCATCCTTGGCCTCTGCCATCTCTCTTTCTGTCGGAAATGTCGCGAATATGTCTTTCAATTTATCAATAGGGGCCGCCAAAAACCCAACCAGGGTTTCATACGGAGGTTGATTTGGGGCAGATGGATGGGGTCTAGATCAAGAACTCCTTCAGCCATGATTCGTTGAAGGCAAAGGAAAAGACAGACCTTGTTGGAACAAACTTCTTTGTCGTTTTAAAATCTGCTGCTGCCTCGATACTTGCTTCCCGACCTATCGCCGGTTCCAGCAAAGGAAGATCTTTGATCTCTTCACTGTCGTTGTGGTGATGCAACGAGGCCATGATTTTGGAGATCAAGTCGTCAAACTCTTGGGAACCTGCTGTGAGGCTTTCAAGCTCGTACAGGTCCTCTTTCACCCTCTAATGAGCGTTTCAATAGATACGTCGAGATATAGAGATCCCAAACGAAATCGTACAGTGTGTTCTTCCCTATCATGGTTGGCCAATTCTACCCCTCTCTGACCAAGATGCTTCTGCATGAGAGGATACACCACAATCTCCTCTCCGACCGCATGGCGCGCGACCTCCCAAGTGAGTTGACGAGCCCAGCGGCCCTGAGCCTCAACATCGTTGCGCTTGCGTGCCCGCTTGTACTGGTCGTGATACTCGTACATCTAACAAGGGTTGTTAGGGGCCGCTACTCCCAGCGCGTGTTCTTACCTCTTCGTGATCGTCTTTGATCGCCTGGAATAGCGTTTTGTGGGACATCGTGCTCTTGAAAGCTATGTTTCTGGTTATCGAGTAAGGTGATCGCACAGAACGACGGAAAATCACAGTCGTCTGCATGTGGAGACAAGTGGAAGCATGCTATATCGCAACTACTACTTTATACACCATGCTTCCCCGAGTGGAACAAGAATGACGCCGGTTTGGAAAACGGTGAATCTATGAGCCTATGCCTTGGAGCCGAATATATAGCACCGAATGACTGACCTCATCCGATGCCGACATACATGACGAAGGGAAAGACGTCAGTTGAATCTTCACAGGCATTTGTTGGCGTGATTGTTTTCCGGTCGATATATCATTATCCAAGCCCAGCAGGTGCATGCATACCAAATGTGAGGCCTGTGCCAGTGAGGTCGTGGACATGGTAATTGATAGAATGAGAAGGGCTGTCCCTGGCTTGGGACGGTTGCCTTGTCACAGCCCCACAAGATGGGAACACTGGTATGAGGATATGAGATAAGCGACCCGGAGCCAAATTCAGGGAGGACTCGGCTCAGATTATCTGCAAACACACCATCTTCCCGTTCCGAACATCATGATTTCGGAGAAACCGAGGGCGAACAACGGCCCCGCGGGTTATAGGGATGCCGAGCAACCGTACAGTCGGGCATCTTCAACTTCAGGAGCCTGTTTACCACAGAATGGGCATGGTTAGCGTTTTTATACATTGAGTATTTTGAGTTCAGCAACTTTTGCGTCCACAGGTTCAGATTCAGAATTTCAGCAACGCGAGTGCGCCAAGTCGTGCTGGCACAGATGGCAAGGTGGCATGCCATCATATTCATCGTGATGGGGCTCAATTAACCGCCTCTCTGATTTAGTAATGCCATCAATGTTCAGGTTCGCTTCCAATTGCTACCACAAAATTCATGCAATATTCATGTCTTCAATGAATATGAGCAGTATCCTGAGATGCTCGAAGTATGGATAGGTGCCCGTGCAATATCTCTGCTTCCTACGTGACACAGGTCTGGTCTGCCCAAAACGCCTCCTGTCTCCGACTGCACTAAGTATACCATCGGGCTCGGCGCACTGGCACAGCATCGGACTCGATACATCAAGACATCAATTTTGAAACACTTGTCTTAGCGACCACCGCTTGATGACCGTATATAAACCTCCCTGCGGAAAGTCTCCCCTTTCCCTAGGCTGGCTCCCTTCTTCGACTTTCACGACTTTCCATTTTTCGTCTTTTCTGTTTCTTTCCCAGCGTGGACTCGCTGTTACGATCTGAACAAACGTTTTCACGACCTTCAACCCATCCAAAGCGATTCCACTCCTTGAATTGATTTTCTGCTCACGATGGTTACCGTTCGCTCTCGCAAATTCTGTTGCTGTCTGCCGGTCAGATTTGGTGTCATCTGCATGGCCTTGTTAGGTCTCGCATTTGGTATTGCCCTCTGTACGATAGGATGGTTCCAAGTAAATGAACTTAGTGAGTCCATCGTCATTGCCACGTTGTAAAGTAATGAGCTGACGGACCTGTGTACTCGTACAGGAATTGGTGCGGTGAATATGGATGGCCCGGAAAAAGTTGGACTATATTTCATCTCAATATCGTTCACACTGTTGGCTGTTATCTCTCTCATTGGGTGAGTCCGAGACGTGAATGAAAAATGATGTGTCACTATTAACGCCCTGTGCAGTCTCATCGGTTCTGTTTTCCATCTCGACGGTCTCGTCGAATCCTATGCTTGGTCAATCACGGTCAATACCCTTGCAAACATGGGTATTGGTATCTACTTCATTTGGACCCTATTCCATCGCGACCCGTCCAACGTCGCCAGGTGTTTGAACGCTGCCACCGGCGATTACGCTGATGCAAAAGCTTGGGTCTGTTCAAAAGGCTTTGAAGTTATCCGTGTCATCATCACTATCATTTTCTGCATTGTCTGGATCTTCCAAATCAGTAAGCCCTTTTCATTCGTCTTAGTGGGGATCACGGTACTGACATCATCGTCCTTTCCCAGTTGGTATTTTCATCGTCTTCGACTACTGCGGTCAACTCCGCGAAGAGCGCGAAGCCGAGTGGGAGAACCAATCGATCGCAAGCAAAGGATCCAGCAATGCTTCAACAGTAGTTGTTGTTCCAGAGGTACCCATGCGAACAACCTACGACTCAAACTACGATAAATCCCTACAGGGTGGGTGGACTTCCGCCAGAACCCCTTATGCCTTCAACTCAACTGAAAACGCACGCGGGAATACAGCGCATGTTTGAGCTGCCCTTCCCTTTCTTCAGATGCCTCCTTTTGCAACGTCTTACTGCGTTAAGAGTAATGATTAACTTATATCATCCCCCTCATCTCCTCATGGTTCATACCCAACACCAGCCACATTCCACACAACGTTTGTTTTTTTTCTCTCAGGTTAGACTAATGGTACCCTTGTCGTGAATAGTCGAAGAATCGCTTTCCTGCTTATCTCCTATTCGGCCTACTTGGCGGCTGTGTGACGCAACGGTTTTGGAGCAACCAGTCTCATACATCAACAATAATATCCCCCGAAACCCGATCCTCGGGGCGCTCGTCGTGGTTGACAAGGGGTTTGCCAACATTCATCAGTTCCGGGTGAGAGGGTTTGATTGAATGATCCACGAGAGATTCCGGAGCATTTGCGCGAATCCAGCTCAACCTGTGTGAGTTGGGTAGTATCGTGGTTGTCCCGTAACACGTGCATGCATAGGAGAGGTTCAGGGTTGCGAAACTGTTGGTATTTCTCCATCTACTTGTGTTCACACGGTCGGTGTACTTGTCTTGAATAATTCGAGATGGCAAGTACTTAGAACAGAAAAGCTTCAGAGAGATCATCAGAACACTGGACATATTATATTCCGGCAACTCTCAAATCAATCGATACCCAAAACGTGGTCATCGGATCAGAAACAACCGTCTGTGGTGTTGCCAGCACCTTCATCTTGTTCCATATCCACTGCACCGCTACAGGCGAGGTTTGATCACATAACCTACATTCAGAATGTCAATATGCGTGTAGAGGACGCGTTGTGGAGAACGATTACCATCTGAGTAGTAATCCAACCTCCGATCTGCAAGACTCCTTGAGTCGCGTACTTGAAGACAGATTGGAAAGAGACAGCCTTCCGGATATCCTCTGATTCCTCAAGCATACAGCCATCATGTAGAGCGATCGCTCCCCATTCTGGAACGATTGCCGTGAAGGACCCGCGGGTGACTTTAACCCTAGGGGGAAAAACACCATCCATACTCCTATTATTGAGTTACTGAGGTAAAGACTTACTGAAGTCCGGTGCATTCTAAGGGATTTGCGGAAGGTTGTCTATAGATCACATCACAATATATGCCATCTTTAAGTGAAGTATTGAAGGTTTCCTCCCATTGAGTATCATTGTTGTTGATTGCAAGAAATCCGCCGAAACCTGACATTTCACGTTGAGCACTCGAACAGTGAAGTCAATACTTGGGAGCCCACCTCTTCCGAACGCAATCCGCGAAGGGATTGGAGAAAACCAATCCGTCAACCCCATCATATTGACGCGGTTGCGGAACCCAACCATACCGACCACAGCTGGCCAGCGATGCTGACATAACCATCCAGAGTTGTCCTCGTCGCTGTCGAGTTCGCATGATCCTTTCCCTGTGATCGTGATCGGAAGCCTGAGCACTAGCACAACTAGATTGGGTGAATGGCGAATTCACTGACCATTATCTGGAGCACCTTCGTCTTCTCCTCTTCGTCGAAAGTGTAGCTTGATAGAATCGTGGGAGTGCCGTAATCGTAACCAAGCGAAAATATCATTGCATTGAGGTAAGTGTGGGAGGGAGACCGGTAGTTAAGAGAATTCCCATTCTTGATCAGCCCTCGTCAACGCAGCGTCAATGAAGGTACTTGTAAGGACCCACTCGTTCAGTGTCATGATTGGCGACAAACACATTGGCCGATTCATCCTCGATCCATCCTGAATGTCATGGTACCTGTAAATCCTTGATGAGATAAAGGAAAGGAGCACATCTTACCCTTTTGTCTGTCCAAATCTATCAGCCAGGAGAGGTTGCCATTGAGGAAGGCGTCCTTGAGGGCGGTGGTATATCGAAATCTGAAAAGAACCAATTTCCGTGGTAGTAGGACTCTGCCGTATAGGAGAACTGATCAAGCTTACTCCTGTACATCCCCTAAGATTGAATGTTCAGATAGGTTTGGGTGCTCGGCAAGCAACATAAAACCTCACCAATTTCAGTATATTCGGTCGGAAGGATTGGTTCTCCCTCACCGTAGATGACTTCTTGAGTCAAATACGGAATTTCAGTCAAGCGATCCGTGATATTGTCGAGATCGGCAGCGGCAATATCTAAAAGAATTGAATTAGCACTTGAGCCTGAGAACCTCTGAGGGTGCCTATGGATTGCTCACGTTTGGCAGCATCCAACCGCAACCCGTACACGCCGAGAGATATTAGGTCGTTACCATACTGGGCGAGTCTTGCCCTCACATCCTCTGTCTCAGTGGCCAAGCTACAGTAGTTGCATGTGTTACAAACAGCGTGACGAGGGCACTGAACGAGGGACACACTCTGCGAGGCCGAGGAGTTCGCAAGTTTGCACTTGAGCGCGGCTTGTGTAGTCCTCAATCTGGTCATCAGTGGTGAGACCACAATGATGGAAATCACTGTCCCCATAAATAGATGGATACGAGTAGTGTTCAAAAGGAGAACCGGCAACTCCGGTCCCTTTCTCCCTGCCGCTCATATGATTGAAAATGGTGTCTGAACGTAAGACGTCATCGTTTGCCCTGGCGCAGCGCAGAAATCAACACCAACCAACGATGACCCGAACCTTTGCTTCTTGGCATTTTGTGATCATATTTGCGAACTGCTCACGGTTCCCCCGTTTCGAGGTAATGTTGTAGGATACCGGCTGATAATCGGTCCACCATTGAGGGCCCTCGACATGTTCCTGTGGGGGGCTTACTGTTGAACAGAAGAGATGAATCGATTGTCACAAGAATAAGGTGTGGAGTACCTTGAACGAAGCCATACCCAGCAGGCCCCAAGAAATCGGTGCATTCGGTCGCAATGCTGTCCCAGTCCCATTCGAACATCTGAACGATAACTTCTTCCACCCATCCAGGTTGCGTAAGTTTCTTGTACTTGGCATGAGGGCGGGCAGAGGCGTGATGTAAATGTCCAAAGGACACCAGAAGGACAAAGCCAGAGGTAATGACCCTCATTCTGTTGAGTTTCGTATCCGTCGTTATTGGCTTCAAAGTTTGAGCGAGGCAGGTATTGGCAGACAGCCGTTTGCTTTGAAAAGACGATGGCTGCTTCCAGGAGTCGGAACGAGTTCGCATCCAATTTATAGATTCCGAGGGCGTTTCCATAGGGCGATAGCACAGGGCGAAAAGGGACGGCGTTGCCAATCAGAGGACTTCCATAGTGCGTCTGATGAACATCTGTATGGAAATAGTACAACCTCAGAGCACGATCGAGCGTATATTCGTCCTTGAGGAACCATACAAGGGGAGCATGTACTCCAGTGCCATGAATTCAAGGCATCATATCGCAACCTACAAAGGCTCGAATCGGTCAGGTAGAATTGATTCGAACAGAATTCGCCTTGTGAACTTCTCCTTCTGAAAAATGTACACGAAATAAGACCATGGGTTTCCTGAGGTACGTCTGGAGTTCTCGTCATGGAGTCAGTTTAATGTGATGCGGCGATTCTTAGAAAGAAGGGCGAAAGGTGAGGTACGCCGAAAGGGGAGCTTGAATTCAAATGGAAGTTTGCATGGACAGGCTTCTGTTGGAGCATGATGCTCGCAGGAACAAGGGATGCTGTCTCTTCTGATATGTGAAGGGCTTGACAGCAATCTGGGAGTCAATAGATTTGGGGGCAATATAATGGCCCTAAGGAACCTGCAACGATAGTTAAGAGATCCGTGTGACTTCCTCAGGGCCGAACTCGCCGCAATCCCTCACCCTGGCCGAACTGCACAATAACCGAACTGCTCAACATGGACACCTCAAGGGGAGAAAAGCTCACCAGGTAGGTAGTTCATGTTTCCGAATCGCCCATCATGGAGTCGAGGTGGTGCTTCTCCCCTCGTGAGTGTCATGGCGGGGAACGAAGCTTACACGATTGCTTCTCATGACTTCGAATGACCAGGTATCCGCATATTACGTCGAAGTAGTGTGTTCATAACCAAATGCATTGGATCGGATTCAACATCGGAGTCATCACAATACTGTACAAATAACGGGATACTCTCTCATTGTTCGCCTTTTATCTCCAGGATGTGTTAATTGTTTGTGACCCGCTGGCCGGGGTGGTATCCTGGCGGTTCGGATCTGATTCCCAGATAATCTGTTGGAATAATGATATCCGATAAAGTGAAGCTCGGATCCTCCCTCGATGTGACCGAAGGAAAGTGTACATACACTGCCATCTATTTCTTTTCTGATAAATTTGTACTGGAAGTTCGTGTTTGCCGGTATGGCGACCGACACTGTCCACACTGGGTAATTGGCAGCAGAGAGAGGAATCTGTTTGGGAGTCAGCCTACTGGCAAAGGGCATTGCAGAGAACGTGTCTAACCGCAGAGGAAGGATTCCAATTTCCGAGTTGCGGTATGCTTCCGACGAGGAAGATATTCTGTATTGTGACATTCATAACGTCTATTTGCCCGAAATCAGTTTCTGATTGCTCACCTCGCCGAAGGTGGTTGTCGCTGTCTCTGCAAAATTGACTGTCACAGTTCCACTCCCTGATCCTTGCCCCTTCGATCCAGCGTGTATGGCAATAGCACTCCGAGAAGGAACAGTGGCACTGAAAATTCCACCCGAAACGGAAAATCTGACATCCAATATTATCAGTGTATGGACGTTTGAAGATAGATAGATCGACGAACGATAGCCCAGTACAAGACCCAGATACACTCTGTCCACTGATGACATCACAATACGAGCCATCTGGAAGAGACGTGGTAAAGGAGGTAGTCCAAGCAGAATCCGCATTATTGATCGCAACGAATCCCAACGTCCCTGGATGTTGGGTGTTCAGTAGTGTGATCTTACGACGCGTGGGAGATACTGACCACGTCCGAAAGCGATTTGCTGTGATTGAGGCGACACCCAATTGGTCATTGGTGCTGCTCCAACGTTGTTGTGGAATCCGACCATTCCGGATATCGCCACCCAACGATGTTGGCAGAGCCAACCATTCGTCCCTCCCGTGCCCGAACATGTTCCGGCGCCTGAACACACGTCTTAGAGTCAAACTCGACTCAAAAGACAGAATATCCTTACCTCCGTTCGGCGACCCAGCATCAGTGTTAGTAAATCCACTATAGCTCGAGAGAATTGTTGGGGTTCCGTATGGGTGAGCCAGCGAGAATATCATCGCAGTTACATATGTGTTCGAAGGGGAGTTGTTATTCAACGAGGCTCCATTCTATCATCCGGGTAAGGGACGCCACACTTTCAGAATGGTAGGACTTACACGCTCTGTGTCATGGTTTGCAACGAACACATTAGCTACACTGCCTGGGACCCAGCCTGCGCCAAATTTAAGCATCGCATCGAAAGATTGATACAGTGTTCTTTCTTACCGAGGTTGTCAAAGCTTTGAAGGCTTGAAATACCACCACCAGAGAAGGCATTTTTTAAAGCCGTCGTGTATCGGAATCTTGAAAGGATGATCAGCATCCTATTCGTGCAAGAGGCTCAGTTCCACCTACTCTTGGACATCCCCTGTTGCAACCGCAATGATAAGATTCCACTCAAATTCCCGGGATTCCAAGACACTCACCAATACCAACATATTCGTTCGGAGTGATGGGTTCTCCCGCCCCATAGATAACTTCTTGTGTGAGATAAGGAGTGCCAGTCAGGCGAGAGACGATGTTAGCAAGGTCGGTTGCGGCGATATCTGCCGCATCAAAATAATGTCAACATCGTCCTGAAACTTAGAAGCTGGGATTCACATACGTTTGGCGGCATCCAATCGTAGCCCATCTGCTCCCAGGGACAACAAGTCGTTACCGTATTGCGCAAGTCTGGCTCTCACGTATTCAGTATCAGTGGCTAGGCTGTCGGAGGTCATTCAGTTTGCAGGTCCCTTTGCAGGGATGTAAACGCGACCTACTCCGCAAGATTGACTAATTCGCAGGTTTGTACTTCAAGGCGGTTACCATAGTTCACGATATCATCTCCCGGTTCAAGGCCGCAGTGGTGAAAATCTTGGGTTTGGTATATCCCAGGATAGTTATAATGAGTGAATTGGGAGCCGGCAACCCCGACTCCAGAATCCTGGCCACTCATGTGATTAAAAAGGGTGTCTATATCGAGGGAGAGTTAGCCTTGGACCGTTTCTCAAAGGACTTCACACCGACCAATGATCACTCGAACCCCCGCCGCGTGGCACGTATTGATCATATTCGTCAATTGAGCGCGATTTCCCCGTTTTGAGGTTAAGATATAAGAAACGGGCTGATAATCCGTCCACCACTGAGAGCCTTGCACGTGCTCCTGAGGTGGACTGACTGGGAAAATCAGATCGAACGTAAGTAATGACAATGTATCAGGATCATCCGGAAGATGAGATCACCTTGAACAAAACCGTAGCCAGCGGGTCCAAGGAAGTTTGTGCACTCCGCAGCGACGCTATCCCAGGTCCACTCGAACATCTGGACGATGACATTTTTCGTACCAGATGGAGCCCGAGATTCGTGAATGCTAGCATGGGGAAGTGCTGAAACAACACGAGTTAGATGAGAAAATGTGGCAACGAGCGCACAGAGCGCAGGCTTGAGCTTCATATTGGAATGCAGTAGAAGATGGGGTATTTGGACGACTTTCAGTTCGAGCTGTCGCTACTGAAAGACGGCTGACGACTTGCATTTTATGTTTCTCCGGACAACTCCCAAAAATAGGGGGAGAGAGCAATTTCAAAGAGCCTGTGCCCATGATAGGATGGTCGAGGAATCCGCATAAAAATGAATGAACCTGTCATCATGGGACGATGGAACATGTGCAGACATCCACCGACATCGTAAACCTTGCTCTCAGCGGGTGGCTGTAAACGCTATCAGCAGGCCAGAAAGCGTGTCCGCAATCCGATGAATCGGGGCATGGAGCGCACGGAAGCCATTTCCCCGGGCATAGAGAAACGCTCTAACACATGCATCTGCGTGTTTTGTATCCAAGAATATCCGAAGGAACAGACTGCAAATTGTCACCCGACTCCTCGTCTCCTTTGATGCCATCCCAGGCCGACGCGGGGGAATCATAGGGCGCTCTGGTACAGTTCCATATCCTGGTCGGAAGGGCTCTTTCGCCGGAGTTCCCCTCTCGGTCGGGTTTCGTATTTGAGTTTGTTTTTAGCGTTCCGCTCAGCTAAGGGCACCGTTTTGCACTGGATGTCTTTGCCCCACATCAACAAAATTTCAGGTCAAAGACAAGCAACGAGGCGTAGTCAGATATGAAATCATGTCACACAGCGAATGTGAAGTTTGCTGGATCGCAAAAGTCGTGTCTGGACATTTTTGGATATCTTGAGCGAAATCAGGTTTAAAAGTCCAAAATGCGAAGTCTAAACCTGCTCACCAGCCGTGATTCCTATGGCCACATCGCCTGCACCAACTTTAACAGACTCCGAGATGCATGTTGAATGAATGAGTGAGAAGATGAAATAGCGGCACTGTCCCACGGAGATGGGAAAGGTTGATTTTACGCTTACATAATCATAGTCGTCTGGGGATTTTCCCACACCGATGTTTCATTCTCTTGCAAATGTCGCACTGGCAATGAGGAAACAGTTGTATACGTTCCTTGAGAGGAATTTGTGTGAGGATGAGGGATGCCCACGAGACCATTCGACTTATCCGTCAAAAACCGATACTTCCTACCAGGTACGCCTCAATGAGGAAGCTGTACATGTGGAGGAGTCTGGTTGGGTGGTTCCTGCTTTGTTTGTTCTGTCCGCACACTTCAACCCTGGTCTACACGATCATGCACAGGATTCTCCCTACTCTATTCTCTCAGAGTTGCCTCCCCACTTTTACTGTTGTTATTTTGGGAAGGAAGTTCCCGCGCCACGCGCCTCGCGCCTATTTCCTTTTTTATCTTTCATTGACGCTGTTTCCTTTTCTAGTAGGCACGCGCTATACCGTTCGTTTCGCGATTCACTTTCGATTTCTCCTTTGTTCTTTTGACCTCTTTTCTTTATCTTTGGTCTGGAATGTTCTCTTAACTCCTCTGGTTATCCGGCTCCCTTTCATCTGAATTTATTCAGACTCCCCGCATTTCTTAGGGATTTTTTATCCCCTTTCCAAGCCTTGATTATTCATTTTATCTCCTGTCCTTTATCTTATCCCTTCTCTCGCGGCTCATTCTTGTTCCCATTGATGTCCTCGATTTTTCCTGACTTAGCCAGATTTTTTGTGGTCTCAAAATCATGTATAAAAGTCGTTTAGTTTCACTCAAATCCAACATCGCGTTTTCCTACTCCAATTCCGTCTCTCGTGTGATCCCATCAAATCTTGTCTAACTCCGCTTGTTCAGCCACTGCTCAGTCTCGACCTTACAATATTTACAACAACACCTGCCCGAATACATCCTCCTCCTCCTCCTGGTGGACCGATCTCTCGATCTTGCAGGTCAGGCGCCCAAAACCATTTCTGCCCCAACTGCCAGTCGTGGACCACGAATCCTCGGAATTTTCATGACCTCCCCATCCATCCACGAACAACGCACGAGTCTTTGGGGTTGAACATCAGAGCACTAATAAAAGGGCGTCATATCCTTGGAAGTTCCCAGATACGGAAATTCAGAACGTTGAGTCGTCCACTGTAGTGCTGGGAAAAGCATTGTATGTCAAACGAAGCTGCTATTCTTTACGTCTACAGCCATTCCAAGTCCTGCAAACTCTGGGGATTGGCTATCTCCCGGAAGCGCTTCCCAATATTGTACGGTCTTATCATCGAGACGAATATCAAGCACCCTTTCCTCCTGCTGGAGATCCACTCGTGTAGATTGAGTCTCCCTTCGTTCGAGCTCGACCTCGTTGTTTTGTATTCCCGTCGATGAATCACTTCCGGGTTTCATGCTTATTGTAGCAAATCGGATAGACGAGCCACCTCGTCTGGTGGTACTCCGAGAGGAAGATCGACTCGTCTCCCCATTCGTGATCGCGCCTAATTTGAGTTTGCGATATATCCGACAAGCCATGATATTGAAGAGCGTCGTATCGGGTATTGCGACCATAGCACGATATGAGAGTGGAATGGATGGCGTGAAGATGACAGCAATCGTAACGAGATTCATGACAGCTGTAACGCTGTTGAACAACCATACGCAAGTTGAGTTGACAACCCTAAAACGAGCAGAATACGAGATACTCACGCGACATATTGCTGGCCGGTTTTCAAGAGCAATCTTGACACATGGGGCATGCCCTTACCACTGAAAAACATCTTGAGTCTTCCCACCCAGTCATCGGCCAGACTTGATAGAAGCAGTTTGATCGAGATTGCAACGAGAACCAAAACGTCAAGGACTGTCAGAGCAACAACACCTGCCGAACAGAATGGCTTGACCAGGGTCAACATGCAATTCTTCGAAGGACCGATGTGGCCATAGCCGAGGCAGAAGGGTTGACTGATACCACCAGCGATGACCGCTAACCATAGAAAGGCGAAGATCCATTTGATGAGCCTCGAATCATGGAACACTGCCCGAACGCGGATGAGGAATAGGAAAGAATTAGGAGGAAGCGCGATTGCTGTGAACCAGGCAGCTGCTTTCCCCAGGTTGACGCATCCTTCAATTGGCGCCACTGGGGAGGCACGAGTTAGTTTGCTTGCTGGAGATGGGGTGAAACATCCTGGTCGGACGCACCTGCGAACAACACTGAAGAGGTCAGAAAGCCAAACACGCTGACCCTGGTAGTGAAATTATCGATTAGGCAGAACGAAACAGGCGATGGAAGGATAACCCACCGAGCCATAATATATACCGCATCAGTCATCGAGAATGTGAATCTCCTGAATATCTTGATATCTTCTGGGATGGACATCAGAACGTCCCACAACCATGCCTGCAGAGGAGATGATGAGCTACCAAAATAAAGAGAGCGGACGATACACGTACTCCATAGATGCACATCAATATGTACCGACATATTTCGACTTCAGTAGCGATCTTGGGAGGGAGCCAGGCCAAAGAGGTGTTAGGGTTCGGTATCAACGAAGAACCCATTGCGGAGCGCGAGGTCGCGGGAAGGAGATCTACCAGACCCAAGAGAGGTCGAGGATATATAAGTAGTCGGGTCGAGGGTCAATAAAGCATGATGGAGCATCGCTAAAATGCAGGAGGCCGACTGTCGAAGAACCGAGTGCATGGTGGACGACCGAGCTGACATCGATGACCTAGAGTCGAAGACACGGGTATTGTATCTGGCGCGGGGGTAAATATGCAGCGTTCCTGCATACGGTGTGCACTTACGAGCCGTGTATGTGACCGGCTTTAGGGTCGGTCATCAAAGAGTCGTTCCTGATCCCAGTGTCTGGTCACTGGCTTCAAATTATTGAGGTCCCACCTCAGTAACGAAGATGATCCTCAACCTACTAATCCAATCTGGGTCCAAGAAATTAGATCTTCAAAACTTCAAGTTCGAGTAGAATTGAATTGTTCACCTCATGATCATCGAATCTGGCAGCCTCAAGCACCTCCGATGGCGGCGAATGACGTGGACTCGTAAGATGTGTGGTGCCAGTTCGAGCTTCACAAGTGGCATACACAACATGTAAAATGCTTGAGGTATCCTGTAATCGAGGACTCGGATTGATGTTGAACCAGCTCAAATGGCAGAGAATGGTACGTGTCTGACAATCATACAGTGTGGACAAATTCTGCGCTTCGGTTTGCTGGTCGAAGCGCCCGTAATTTCGGTTGATTCCTGGCGCGCTGATTGGTTGCAAGGCTCGTAGTGCCTGGTCAAACATGCTTGGACCCGGACATGCATGAATGTTTACAACCGTGACCAACCCGACTCACAAACACCCACAAAATTCTCGTCCAAATTGTGAATCTATCATATAGGCCGCATTTGGGACATTCAACAGTTCTATTTCTAGTGTACATACAATACAGAACTTTGCAAGAGTCCGAGTCCTATTCAACACCAGGCATAGTCCTCCATGAACTCGTTCCTCATCAAAGAAGGATAGTCCAGCACCGACATACAAGAAGCCAAAGAGAAATCAAGCTTCTTCCTGAGAACTTGAACCTGTGGCCGTGGTGGCAATCACGACCAACGGGAACGAATTACCAAATCGTACAGTAGAGAGTTCCGACGAGGGCATGTACGAGAACACATAGGTATTTTCGCTGCCGTTGTCATTAAGCAACCCTAGTTTGACGTCACGATAGACTCTGCATGCCATAAGATTGTAAAATGTGATGTTGGGTATGATGCCGATGCTTCGGAATCCTGGTGACAACGATTTCGTGAGAAGTAGCGCGACTGTCGTGATGTTCATCAAGGCGATAATTCTGGGTGATTAAGTTTGACCCCCATGTAAGTATTTAGAGCAATGACGAAGGTTAGCTCGATGGCTCACAGGTAGTATTGCTGCCCAGTCCGCATCAACATCCTCGAAAGTCGAGGTATCCCGACACCACTGATGAATGTTCTCATCCTTCCCGTCCAGGACTCAGAGAGGCTATATAATAGCAATCTGGTCGATATAGCGAGAAACACCATGGTATCATTGATCATGACAGTGATCGATGTCGTTGTGCAATACGTCTTGACGGTTGTGGGCGAACAGAAACTCCTATTCGGAAGGTTGATGCTCGTAAACTTGACACAAGAAGGTTGGAACAACGCCCCCGCCAGCACAATCAACCAGAGGAAGACGAAGAAGTACTGGATAATTCTTGAATCGTGGAAGACAGCTCGTATTCGTAGGAGGAAAAGGAATGCGTTGAGGGGGATTGAGAGGACGCTTAGCCAAACGACAGCCTTGCCAGCAGTGGGACAATTCTGTCCGCTCGAAACTAATAGACACCGCGATCATTAAGATTTTTGTATGCAGAGATTAGCTAGCATACCCGTCGTTCCAACCAGTGAAGCGAGGAAACCAAGCACAGTGATACTATGTCAAGCAATCAACCAGGAAGATCGAATGGGTGCATAGGACACGACAAACCGTGATAATAAGTATATGGCATCTGGTATCGAGAACCGAAGTTCCTTGAACAGCACAACGTCGCTGCCAATGGCGATTATGCCGTCCCAGAGCCAAGCCTAGAATGTGATTATCAAACGGGAGGGTTTAAGGGCAAAGCATGAGACTTACTGTGAAGACGGCCACGATAATATACCTCGATACTTGAAACTGGTTCCCAATTGACGAGAGGTCGGGGGGACCAAGTATATTAGGCGGATCCATACGAGTAACAACAAATCAGCGGGGAAAAGGGGGAATTTGACGAATGATAGAAACATCCTCTGAACAGAAAGTGTCATATAAGACATGGGGTAGACGATTACTGTCTCTCCCACAGCGCCCTCACCCTCCCCTTCACACGAGGCGGAGTTCAAGAGCCGCGCTTAGGAGCCTTAGGTAACAGATGGTCGTCTATTGGCAAGAGTCATTCCTTGCGCGAACGGCTTGGACTTCACGTACTGCCTGCAACGAGCGTACGGGTTCCTACTTTGGGCGTGATCAGAAGGCAACTCACCCTCGAATCTCGAGGGGTGGGGACTAGCAGGATAGCCTCCGTCACCGTCGCGGTAACACGAATTGAACTGAGACGCCGACTCGAACGGAATGAGCAGATCAACATCAATAATGCATGGGACTTTGTGCCATCCGTATAGCCCTATTCTTCCCCGAGTGTCAGGTGTTGATTTTCCCGAGAGTGAAATCATTGTCGCGAAGAAAGCTCGGATAAGAAGCTTCGAACACGAGAATTGGACATTTGGCTGACGAATTTGGTTACTGAGGCCTGAGGACTTACAAAATATTCAGACAGTGTAGTTGTGAGGATGAACTGGCGAAAGAACGAAATGTCCGGTTGTACGTCCTTACTCTATCCCGCCACTGGCACATTCGATGATACACGCCTAGGATGAGACTTCTATCGACATCACAGGATGAGGGGCAGCATCATCTAGAAATTTAAGATTCAGTACTCGTGTTTCATCAGATTTGTGGAATGGAGACAATACAATGCTTTTTAGGAATGTTCCTGAACTCTATGATGATCACAATTTCTACCAAAGAACGTTGTATGGCGCCTATTCCCAATTCTCGAGATTAACAGCACGGGACATAAATACGATTTGAAGATCAACAAGTGGGAGACACAGTGAGTCTCAAAATATTATACAATGAACATCCTCCCACTACTCTCCATATGCGTCCTCGAACAACCTGTCCAAATATAAGAACAAAGACCGGGAGACAGCGAAAACGTTACGCACCACTGTCATATCCAGATGTACAGAGAACAACTGCAGACAGTGGAACACGGATACATATCCTCTGTACATATCATCTCAAGCTTGGAGCCGATTCGTTGAGTGTCGATTTGTGATACTAAGGTTCCCGCCCGAGATGGTACAGAACCGTAAGGTAGACTCTGGGTGATGCCCCAACGTCTCTGAATAGAACCCCACAGATCCGTCATTGATCATCCCGAGCTTGACACGACGGTAAACTCGACAGGCAGCGATATTTGAGATAGCAATATTTGGAACGAAGATGATGGCATGGTATATGGGTGAGAACGAAGGAGAGATCATGATGAACACCATAGCGACATTGACGACGGCGGTGACACTACCATGAAACGATGAAGTACTCTCTCAGTAATTAAATACGGATACTGAGATTGGGGACTCTTACAGGTAATATTGTTGGCCAGTACGCATGAGGAGCTTGGAGACACGTGGCAACCCACTTCCGCTGAAGAACGACTGCAACCTCCCCGTCCGTGTCCCGATCAAAGATACGAGAAGGAGCTTCGTAGAGATTGACAATAGAACCAAGAGATCGTGGGTCATGACAATAATTGGGCCAAGGATACAGTACGTATGGGTAGTCGTGGCAGCACAGACTCGGAAAAGGGGTATGTTAGCGAATGTGATGCAAAACGGTTGCAAGAGAGACCCTGCCAGTGAACACAGCCACATCACAATAAAGAAAGTCTTCACAATCCTCGAATCGTAGAATACTGCTTGAATGCGGAGAACGAAAAGATAGGCGTTGGGCGGGATGGCCAGCAGACTGAACCATATCACAGGCTTGATGGCAGAGCTGCAGTCCTTTGCTAGAAGAAGCTTTTCAGTCAATCTCTGGATGCTCTAAAAGCCGGCATAGACAACATACGCTGGAAAACCATAGATGCAGTTCCAGAAAGAAAGCCAAGCATGCTGACGCTATTGCCCGCATTAGTGGGATGGACTTGCCGCATCATGGCAGCCGCACCGAGAGAGAATGTAGACAACATCAGGCAACCGAATCTTGTACTGCCTGAACATCTTCACATCGTCGGGAATGTTCAAAAGACCATCCCATATCCAGGCCTGATAATCGCGTGAACATGCTTGTATTGCATTCCCGATATCAAGACGAAAAACAGTATGCAGGCTCACCCCAAACACCGCAATTACAACATATCGCGCAACAAGTGCCTCAGCATCCACTTCGAGCGGCGTCATACCCGGGGGTAAATGGATGGACTCGAGTTCGTCCATTATTGGATGAGACGATATGGAGTGGAAGCTGGAGTGAGAGATCGGATAGCGCTTCGGGTCCTCTGCACGTTGGTCAGGGGATGCCCAGGGCTGTTGCGACCAACAGATACGATTCTTCCAGTTGTTTCAGGGCATCCCGACCTCCCATCTTTAGAAAGGGTAACAAGGTCATAAAGAATGCCAATGCGTCTTCCCAGCCGATGTGAAGGCCGTTTCTTCGAATGTAATACGCGTTCCTAAGCGGATCGAAGGGTGTGTCACTTCGAGAGGCAAGGATATCTTGGTGGTGCATACGAAAGACCATTGACATGCCTTGCGAACAGGGTCTCGGGTAAGGACCGTCATACTTCTCGCCAGAAACCCTTGACCTCCCTGATCGATCAGATACTTGGAATCAAGTACTATTACGTGACCACGGCAAGGGTACGAAGTGCGGTATGTCTTGTGCTCACATCGTTCTTTCGTTCCACCAGCTCGTCGTTCAGAAGGCTTGATTGCTGCACCTTGCTGTCGAGATGGTGTGGAAAGCAGCTCCTCAAGGATGGTTGTGATTCGTAATTTCGACTGAGCCACTGCCATCTAGCTGGGGTCTCTGGTGCCATCCAGGGTCTCCTTGATCTGCAAAAATAGAATGAAGTGTGTGTAAACTATACCCTGCAACCTAAGCTGTGTCTCGAAGGAATGCACCTGACCACCAGATGAGGCGTTGAATTTCGCGGTTTTGAGTCATATTTCGCCACATCAGGATGCGAGAGTGAACGTTCAAAAGTCGAACATGGAAACTATGAGACATTGAGACTCGGATGAATTCCGGCCTCTAAAAGCCGGTACAACTACGGGGCATGTTTCGGGCGCTTCAAAATTACAAATATACCTAATCTTGACGTTTCTGACTCAGCATGTCACGTGCATCCGCGATCTCTTCTGCGAGGAGGTCCTTTGGGCGCTTGTGCGTTGGGGGTCTCCAAATATGGAAACCAAATTGTGCGTCTCAAGGTGAAAGGTGAAGCCACCTGTAAGGTTAGGGTTACGACGGCAAAGACTGGTGACACCATGTGCGCGCCGGACCTGGGTTGATGTATTTATCACAAGGCAGAACGCGGTAGCGTGGTCTGAAAGTCATCAAATCGAAGGACGACAAGCTATTTGTATTACAACTAGTAACAGTAGGAATAAACATTGGAATGGCGGTGGAGGTGGTGGAGGTGGAGGTGGACGAGCCCCGGTCAAAGTGATGCTAGACCAAGTTGGAGTATCAAACAAGACGACAGGTATTCAAGCGAGCTCACCTCAACATTTTACTGCTACCTCTGGCGTATCCACTCGGAGATCCTACACTCACTGTCCCGTCAGAATGCTCAGTGGATGTGTAGTGTGAGCAGAGAAGACAGAGGAAGGGTAGAGGGCGCATCAACAGACGTGGGCTCGCTACCGAACGAGGAGCACCCTGGGAAACGTTCGACCCGGCTCACTGTCGTCGCCCAAAGCACCAAATGGTAGTGAAAGCATATTCTCGCCAATTTTATGGCCTATCAGTAAATGATGGTTCTACAGTATGTTACGTGGAGCTACTTTTAACAAATTCTTGCTCGAAGAGGAAGTTAATCCCACTACTCGCCTGTTACGCAGATTTGCTGCATGCTGACGGCATAATCGTGTGTCATTTTCCCTAATGGCGTAATTCTTCGCGTGATCCGCTTCGGCCTTCGGTCTTTCCCCTTTACCTCCTGAACGTTTAGAACGGCGTCCTCTCACTGCAGCCTCACCCCCGCTATTCTAGTCGCGCCTTGTGATTTAATCGCTGTAGCTTCTGTTTGCACTCGATGGTCGTACCATACTATCACCCCTGCTCTACCCTATCATAGTACATGGTTTCATGTTTGCCTCCTCTGTAAATCTACTCCGCTCTACGCAGTTCTGATGTTTCTGCCTGCAACACCGACATAGGAAAACAACCTGACTGTCCTTGTATCTTAATAGGAAAATCGAGTTTTTGCTTGAGCTGATATGTGTCCGATCGAGTTGCGCCTTCAAACTGACAACTTGTGCTTCTAACGATTGCAGATCGGTTTCCTTGTCATCGTATATGGGATGGCTCTGGTGTCTTCCAGTTTCGGGTGTCACCTCTTTCCTTGATCAATTTCCCTCACCCTCTGCAGCAAACTTCTATTTAGTCTTTCTGCCCCTGCTCCTTCGTGTCCCTTGTGATTCCAGCAAGTCAAGAACTTTAAAAAGTCGTCGAAGACTTCCTCTGGTAATTCTTCTGACAACGAAGGCATGTCCTCCGCCCTCTTCTCTTAATTACCGCAATCACGACTCTCTTTCTTTTTCTAGGAACCATTCTTGAGGCTTATGCTTCCTGGCCCGGCATATGCGATACCGAAGATGCCAGGGCTGAAATGAGGCACATCTTGATGGACCCTGCCTTTGAGCCTGTCCCTATCCCCACCTATGACTACGACGGCAATCTTATCCCTCCTGAAGACTATGAGACCAAGCTCCACGGGGCTACCGTTCACGTCAAGGCTGTCGTTGTGCACCAATACCTTCGCTTCAAAGACTCCGAAAATTATTACCTCGACTTACGTTACCTCCGTGTCTTGAGGGAGCCCACCGAGCTCGTGCAAGCCGAAACCCTGCCAGGCACTACTGTTGCAGCAATCAATCCCGCTCCCGCTGCACCTGTCGCTTCCAGCAGCAAACGTTGCGGCTTCCCCTCTTTGGGTAGTGGCAAGGGTAAGGCTGCTCAAAAGGACTAGCCTTAAACTCGGCCGACGCCATTCTGTCTTGCTCGTCCATTGTACTTGTATTTCCATGCTCAAAAGTGTCCGCTTTTCTGTGATCCCGCGCCGTCCTGTTTCTGTGGTCTCGTCTTTCCTGGCCAACTGCCTGATTGTTTTTGTGTGTCTGCAAATATACATTTCTCGGTGTTGTAGCAACTGTAGTGTATTACAATACATGAGAGATCTCTGCCAGCCAAGCCTCTTACGTCCATTCTTCTTCAAGTGTGACTTTAGCTAGATACATTCCTTGAGCTATAAGTCGTCTTTTGCCTTAACGTAGAGGGGGAATCACCTTCGTGGTCGAAAATCCTCGACATCACTCGTGATACTGCTTTACATCCCATAATGGGTATTTCGATCTGTCTGCCCCCTGACTATCCCCTCTCCGAGATCACCCGGTCCTCGCGCGTCTGGGAAACTCGAGCAAGCTGAGCGAACGGAGTGAGTATTTCGAGTTCATAACAAACTCGAGTCATGTTACCGCGTCCTGTCCCGTGATTGCACTGCCCAAGAGAAAAAATTCTTTTGCGCATGCCCAGCATTTTGGATTCTAATCCTAACCTAACCCGACTTACAGCACGTGTTAGGGCTAGAGGCCGGACCCGTGCGCGCTTGCGTCGCCGTCAAACCAAGTGCCATGATGGCGTGTTGCTAGTGTGTTGCTCAAGTAGGAATCCAGAGCGTGCAACGGGCGCTTATTTCTCGTTTCGGCACTGAAATATTAATTGTGCCAACGTTTTCTGTGACAACAACATGGATTAAGTCGATTAAGGCCATTGGCCCCAAAATTAGAGAGGAAGAATAAGTACATGGACAGCAGCTTTTCACGAGATAGTTGGCCACTCCAATGTAGTTAAGTATCGCCGAACAACCTATGAAGTATTCTCCCAGACTTGTGGGAGACGGCGATGCAAGCACGCACGGATCGGCTACTGAGGGAAAAAGGATCCGATTGGGTTGTCAATAGTATATTGAGGTAATCCTCTGTTACTAAACATAGTGGAAACACGCAGTCTTTTCTAGATATTCTTAGAAACTACTTTTATCTTCAATTGTCCTTGTTATTCTCATCTGTCTTGAGCTACTATACTATAGATGTATAATATATTATTGTGTAAAGAGACCAGATCTGTACATGCCATTGATTCGAATTACGGCTACTGAAAAAGCCGTTTTACACTCCATGAGTGCAAGTGTCGTCCGTTGTGTCACGTGAAACCCATATTTGGCCAAAATTGCCGAATTTGGACGAGTTTTAGTCACGTGTTTTTGTGAAGGCACTCTTATGGGGGATTTTGGGAGGGGAACGCAGTCCGATTTCCATAAAGGGAAACCACAATTGGGGAGGAAAAACTTCCATATTTGGGGCGTTTTTGGTCACGTGTTTGATGACAGTTCTTGCGTCTTTGCATCTGGCAAGAGGGGGATTTTGAGGCTGCGTTACCATAAAGAGAAACTGAAGTTGGGGGAGGAAAAACTTCCACAAATAGCAATTACTTCACATTTGAAAGAGCTCAATTCGAATCAATGGCATGTACAGATCTGGTCTCTTTACACAATAATATATTATACATCTATAGTATAGTAGCTCAAGACAGATGAGAATAACAAGGACAATTGAAGATAAAAGTAGTTTCTAAGAATATCTAGAAAAGACTGCGTGTTTCCACTATGTTTA
>JANAWD010000175.1:0-66120 GCA_027627245.1 Meripilus lineatus | reverse complement strand
AGAGCAGTAACATTTTCTTTCAATTAGAAAAGTGACATGATCTTTATAGTAACTTNTNNATNNTGAATTANAGGAAANTANTTTCTTTNTTGNNTTTGGAATTAAAGACTAAAATCTTTGCCTTGTCACTTCCAGCAGCAAGTAGCAAGTTATTAGATGAAAATGCAATAGAGATCCAATAATCACTACTCTTAGTCTTGAAAATCTTCTCAATAGACTTGTTCTGAGTATTACAGATTATAATTGTGTGTGCCTTAGTGCCTAATGCAAATAAAGCTTGATTATTAGAAACAGTTATACAGTTGGCTTTTGCTAGATCTTGACTTATAGAATGATTAACAGTTTGACTTGTATCAGTATGTATATCCCATAATAAACAATTTTGATTATAAACTAGATATTAGAACATTAGAAAATTATATCGATAGACTCAAGATAAATCTAGCTTACCTGATACCAGCTGCTTGCTATCTGGAGAGAATGCAACTTCATACATATCAGACTGAAGTCTGATTTCAGCTTTATCAGATATTTGAAATTTAGAAATTACAATGGTCTTCTCTTGAGCAAATGCAATATAGTTGCCACAGCTTGAAAAACATAGCACATTTAGACCTAGAAGATTGAATACTTCTGATACAAATTTCTAATCCTTGACTATTCTCAAAGATTTCTACTGTATCTTCAAAAGCCAAAGCTAAGAATCTTCCACAAGGTGAAACAATTAATTTTTCCAAATCAGATTTAGATATTTCTCTAATTTGCTCTCCGCTGATGGGATTCCATATTAGAACTTTATTCTCTGTAGCTGACAAAAGTCTATCTCCTTTAGAATCTAACCATACTGAGTTAACTCTATCAGAGTGCTGAAGAGTAGACTGGCACTGAGCAGTCTTGATATTCCAGATTTTAACAATTGTATCATCAGATGCAGTTGCTAATTGCTCTGATGTAACTGAGATATCAGCAAGATTATCAGAATGGCCTTGAAAAGTCAAGACATGTGTCCCAGTAATAATACTCCAAAGATAGACCTCTTGATAAGAAACACTCATAGAGACCAGATATTGACTATCAGAAAAAAAGCAGATCTTGTAGATTCCTTCAGGAAACTTGGTCTCAAATGATCTGATATGAGCTCCAGAAAGAGTATCCCACAAATCAATGCTGCCTCCATCAGAACCAGTTGCAATGCATTGCCCATCAGGTGCATATGTTACAGACCACAAGTACTCTTGATGTGGTGCAATTCCACTACTAAGCATAGGTGATCATGTGAGAGACCTGGGATAGACTACTTCAGAAGCAGAGATATATTTATTCTTGTATGTCTTGCAAAGTAAAGTATCCTGAGGCATAAAGACAAGAGCAGAAAAATAGATACTCATAGGATACTGTGAAATTTGAGATTGATATAGCCAGATAAATCTGTAGCCATCATATAGCATTTCTATCAGATCCTTTTTACACTCTAATTTACTCTACCAGATACCTCTTTCAGTATTAATTGAGAAAAAATTGAAATTACACTTACAGTCCATTGATGAGTATCTCTCATTGCAACTCTTACAGACTCAACAAGTCCAAGAAGGCTCATAGCCTCTACCCAGAAAAGAAGGTACTTAAAGGAAAAGACCTTGAGCTGTTCTAGCATTTTAGAAGTAGGATCTTCTATCTTGAGAAGATGAGAACACCAGAATTGACATGCATATTCTAACTGAGAAGAATTGAGAGCATCATGAGAGATATCATTGTTAGACATTGACTTGATAATTGGAATTCCTTTCTTATCATATTCATCAACTGTATAGGGACCCATATCAAAACCACCCATATTGAAGTGCAAGGACCCTATCATTATTTCTACACATTGAAGAAACAGAGAAGACTCTTGACTCTGAACATCAATATAGAATCTTCCATCAGTACACCTTGAGGAATCTGTGATAAAGTCTGGAAAGGAAAGATGGTAGGTCTTGGGGATATCATGAGTGGTAGTGAGAGCAAGAATGATAGAATGAACATGATAAAGAGAAGAAACAACTTGGTGAGGGTCTTGGTGAATAAGCACAGAAAGCGCAGTAACAGGAAGGGGATCTTGAAGTGAAACAATAGCTCCAAGAATGGAGTGTAAATCTGAGGTATACTGATCATCATCTTCAGCACCTTCAACTGCACTGGATAAAACATGCATATAGAGCTTATAGAGCTCAGCATACGGAGTTAACTTTGATTGAGACCGGGAGTCAAGCAATGCCTTGAGCTAGAAACTGCCACCCAGGTTCCCTTTCGCAGCAGCCATCTCAGCGACTGTTCGTGCGATGGTCGACTTGCCAATCCCCACAAGCCCGTTCAACCAGAACACCTTTGGTGTTGTGGGATCATCATTGTAAACCCATTTGTCGATGATGCACAGTACATTCTCACGAGTACCAGTAAGGCATGATTGGTATCTAGTCGTATTACGTGCTGAGTCCCAGCTGGCAGCCTTAGCTCGAGGAACTTGAAGGTTGTCGACAAATCTCTGGTATTTATCCTTGATCGAGGTATATCAATGATTCGGACGTGGATGTAGAACCTGACAAACTCTGACATACCGCGGCTTGTTGGCATTCAATTTGGGCTTGATAATGTTTGATACGGACAAGGCTCCCAACCTAGAATGTGAGATGTCATCAGTATCAATCTCCAAAGGAACAACAAAGAACTGACCTGGAAATCTTGCTTGGCGATATCAACCACCACCTTCAACTGGGTCAGATCACCCTTGTCTTTCTCGGCTTGAAAGTAAGCTACGAATACATTCCTGTCTTGAAGGTCTTTGATCTTGTCACAAAACGAAGTCATTGGGCTGTTTAAGCCTCAACGTCAGAAGATAGAACAAACAAGAATAGGTGAGGACGACAGCCATACCGAATGAAGTCCTTGATCACCTCTTCAACGCCTTAGGAAGCTTCCCCGACGACGATGAAGCATCTTGCTCCAAGTGCGTGGATATCTTCTTTGTGAGTGTACCAATTTCATCGGTCAATGCCTTGAAGTCGTTCTGATTACTCTTCATAGTCTGTAAAGGGCGAGGACATTAGCTGGGTGAAAACAGATTAACGGCAAATCTTACTCGCCTTGACTTGCTTGACTGTGTGGGATATGAGCCCTACCACGCTTTTCGCAAGCGGGATTCCAGGAATGTCCAAGGCCTTCTCCGCGACATCAAGGCAGTACAGGAACAGATCCACAGCCCTCTCTAACAAGGAAGGCTTATCCTTGTGTGTGGCATTCGAAGGAGTTTCCTCCCCAGAAAGAGCTGTTGTATGGCTTGGATTATCAGTGATAGAAGTGGGAGAGCTGATGTCGAGGGGAGGTGAAACCATAACGGTGCTCTCTTGGATTGGTGCGATCAGATGGGTGTCCCCTTGAGGAGGAACGGCAATGGGGGGATCACTTCCCTCGATAAATACAGATGGGGAGCCTGCGGGATGAGTGGTGGTTGGATCAACCTCCTGGGTAACGGCAGGCGTGATTTCATTCATTGAAGAGCCAGGACAATTTTCTTCCTGGGGGAGGGACATGTTTGCCGCTCCAGGAGCGGGAGCGTCAGGGGATGGAACAGTGGTGTCCATTCTGAGAGTACGTTTTCTGCGAGGTTTGCGCTTGAAGACGCTACCAGTAGCCTTGTGAAGGAAGCATTTCATTGCAACGAGATGTTTAAGAAAGTAGATTGCTGTTTGCTTGAGCGGTTTGCGATGTGCAGTGGTCGGTGCGAGAGACTGAAGAGAGACGGGGGAAGGAGGGGGACGACGCGCAACCCCCAGCGACCGTTCAACACGAGGTCCCAATGAGGCCAGCATGAGGCAGTCAGGGCTGTGAGGTCGTGGGTAGACACCAACAGAGGTGCCACGCGGAGAATGACTTGAAGTTGGCAGTAGAAAAACCACGAAGAAAAAAAGACATAACATACTGTACCAGAATAAATGAAGTCAGAGGATATTTAGCACTGGTTGGCGTTCTTTCAGTTCCAAGTCTGCCTCGGAGGAGGATGTATTCTTGCTCGCAGAGCAAGGTATTACCCGCACCCGCCTGTGACACTGATTTGCCTATTTGGTATTGAATTAGTCATCATCTTTCTCTTTTCGTATCATCGTCACGCGCATCCTCAATATACCTCCTCCTCCTCCTTGCGTCCTCCTCCTTCCTTTACTGCCCTCCTCGACCCCTCGGCCTGAAGTGCTGTTCCGTTCCATTTATATCCCTTGGACCCGCTCCCGTGCGGCTTTCTGTCTGTCCTTTCTTTCAAGCAGCTTGTTCACCGCCCGCGCCCCTCCCCCTGGTATGGCTTTTTGTCCGTCGATCCTATGCGCTCTCGCTGCTTCATCGTAATACATGGATTTTCTGCTGACGTGCTCGGTACACTCCTCTATTCTATCCTCCTTGTTTCTGTGAACTCCGCCTGCAGAGCTGACATCAGAAAAACACCTGGCTGTCGCCCGTCTCAGTATTCCATGGTGAACCTGGCCCGCACTCTCATCCCTTTCTCGATTTTCAGAATGTCACTCGTTTCCTGGGCCTCTCCGTCTGCGGAATATAGCTCGCTTGTGCTTTGCTCGCTGTGCTGTTTCGTCTGAGTTTCGTATAGAGTACGGGTCGTTGTACTCGCCTCGCCTTTTTCTGCCTCGCGAAATAGCATTTTTTTCTGTCGCTTCCCTTCGGATTCCTCGTAGAGCTGGGACATGATGCACGGTGAAAATTTGAGTTTGACAAAGTTGGGTATTCATGGGCATTGTTGGTTTCGAATTTCCCAGACTTTGGTAAACTTGGGTATTTTCAAGTATTCGCAGGTTTGCATCTTTCCCGTGGGCAGGATGGTAGCATGCACATCGGCGCTTCGCGAGGACCGCGTCGACGATGTCCGTGCAATGAACACTTTGCACCATAGCTTGTTCGTTTCACTGCATACCGTATTGCACGATACACACTTTCACCACCATGCACATGTGTACTTGGGACGACACCTACCGACATGCCAACAAGGATTATGTCATCCTGCCCCCTTTATAACACTGCCGGATTCCCTCGGTCTCGAACGATAGCTTTCTATTTCCTACAAGTACTATCCTCTAATCTCGTCGCTGCATCACTGAGTATCTGTGCATTTTTTACCCCCCAAACCAAGGGAGACATGAGAGTGGGCGCAAATGCTGACAGGTAAGTTAATCTTGCTCTGTTAGTATCTCGAAAGGTCCCTATATGCGCTCACAGTCTCCCGATATAGCGACATGCCATCTGCTGGGCGATATCTGTAAGTTGTATCTTTGTTCAAAGTGTTCTTGAATCTGATTGTTTGCTACCTGGCCATGAGGCCATTAGGCTTTGGAATGCACTGACATGGCAGTAGGATCTGCCCTTAAGAGCTCTTCAACTTCCTATCTGCAGTATGCTGTCAACTGGCCTGATGTCCTCTTACTGATATATTATATGTCCCGTGTCTAGGTCTTATTTGTGCATCAGTTCCATGGTATGCTCCAGCTCCATATTTTCATGCGATCGTTTACTCAAAGCTGCGAGAACAGTCGCGATCTCCCTACAGAACAATCCATTGTTGCCCTTTCACGTCACGCGCGCGAGGTGGACTTTGACGACTCGGAAATCAGTTGAGGGATGTGAAGAGGGCGGAGGATGGGCGAGGACCTGGGGAAAAGCAGGGGAAATAATGCATACATAGTACTATTAAGAATGCCAATGAATACCTGATTTTACCCAAGAAAACTGTTCTGAAAACCCAACTTTGCCAATGTGAATTTCCCCAGGAGATGGGCAAAGTCGGTGAAAGTTGGGTAAAGTTGGGCGGCAGAAATACCCAACTTTGCACAACTTTGCACGACTCAAATTCTCACCATGCATGATGTCGAAGTTGTCTGTGTGGGGTGCGAACTTCTGTATCCGGTGTAGGTTTCGTACATGTCGTCCCATTTTTTCTCTTGTTTCACCGCATCGCCTCCCTCCACCCAAAGATACACAGGGGTTCCCTCTAACGTTGCTTTGCTGGCTTTGTCACCCACTTTTTTTTCGGGATTCGGGGGTACCCCATTATCGAACTTGAAGACTGAGCAGGCTGTATGGCGAAGAGCCTGAGTCCAAATATTCCTACCAGTGTGGCAAGCGAAAATGCGAAGCATCTCGACTTCCCTATATGCAAGGACGTTACATGATGTCCATGTAGAAATATTCCTCAGGCTACTTGTTCGATGCATCAAAATAGATAAAAATGCCTTGAAATCCGAGCGGCCAAAGATATACAGCCCCGAGATTAAACTTGACACAAGGAGTATAATGATAATCCCTCTATTCAAGCCTTCGCAGCGTAAATGCGTTGAATATATTACAGTCGTCTCAAGCGCTTTTGGTACATCCGCAAGCCGGCCGCCCCCCCCACAGATTCCAGTCGTTTGACCCCCGGATGCCGGTGCGAGCAAGGTCTGCGAACGGAGTGAGTACTTCGAGTTCGGGGTGGACAGGACTCGGATGTGACGTGACAACCTGTCACCAACCGTATAGTAGGTACATTACATGCTATCGGAGGAGGAGGAGGAGGAGGATTTATTCGGGGTGGACCCCACGACCTGGACTCGGATGTGATGTTACAACCTGTCACAGACCGTCTTCTGGGAGACAATTACTTTACATGAACGTACACTAGGAACTAATTGTACGGTGCTCAGTCAGAGAGAATCGCTATACTACTTATCTTTCTAGTGAAGCCGCTGCCTCGGAGTCAGTCAACAATCATGAAATTGTAATCGTTCGGGCTGCGTTGGGTGCGCAGGGGAATGGAAAAAAAGGGGGTAGCCACTTGAGGAGGACTCAGATGTCAGGAGATAAGATACGGGATATATAGGAGGTAGTAGAAAGGGGTAGTGGGATGATAACGGAGGCTGTGAGAAAGGTGAGATGCTGGGGGCACAATTCTGTCGACGGGGAAGATGAGAGTTGGGAGCAGTGATGAAAAAAACCCACTGGATTCTTCTGCAGCGGGAAAAAATCACTACTCTGTAGTATCGTGTGAGTACTAGGGCACTGGGATCGTTGGAAAGACTGGCATGGACACAATGAAAAAGGGCGCGGATGGGATTGTGGTCGGCGGGAATGATAACAGGATGTGCAAAGTAAAGTATGGTGTGCGATGAACTGAGAGCCTGCTATTCGCTGGCAGGGAGCCTCTCAACGAACAGCGATGGAGAGAAAAGGGGGGTTCTCGTTGGTCGGCGATGATCCTCTCGACAACAAGTGATTGGCATGCTGTACGTCGGCTGGAAGCTTCTCGACGCTGTCGGCGGCAATCCTCTCGACAGAGCATGGTTGAAGACATCGCTGTGCGTCGGCTGGGAACCTCTCGACGACAGGGTGGGGTCGGCGTCCATCACGGTCTGAAGAGGGGACTGGTGCGGGCTGGTTGGCGCAGAAGAGGGATCGATGTCGTCGAGTGTGATGCGGTAAATAGAAATCGTCGCATTTTCAATCCTATTACCCAGTGCGTCTTTTGCCATTGCCTACTATCATGGATGCAGTTGCATCTGTCGTTCCACTTCCTTGACGCTCAACCCATGTACAGTAAGTCTAAGTCTCCTTTCTGAATACTAAAACTCTTATTCACACCATTTTTACATGCTCGCAACTTCCTACAGATGATCTACTATCACGACCATGACACCTTGACAGACAAGGTAGATGAAACGCCTTCAAAACCACAGACACGTGGCATCCTCAATGAATACGTCTTTTCCTGGTTATTCAACTCAGCTCCCAGCTACGATCCGCCGTATTCTTAGCTTACGCGATATTCAGCACTCGTTGGCAATCCTGGTCTTTATCTACATCATTGTCAAACTTTGAAAAGCCCTTGAACTCCCGACCATGCGGACTCCCTCTTCGAGCCGAACCCCCAGGTCCTCAAAGGCAGAGACAACTAGCAACACCATCCCGCTGACACCATTGATACGGAACACTTTGAGATAACAATGCTCAGGTTTACCTGGAGATTGACTGCTGTTATCCTGTCCTTATGTAAGCCCTCTCGACTACAGAACTTTTCAATTCCAACTCTATGGCGGGTACGTCTTGCGTAAACTTCGCGTGAAAGTCTGCTGAGGTTCCCGAAATTAGAAACCATATTCCGACTACACTCGATCTGACTTGGACGAGTTTGCGCAAGGCATAATCAATGTCATTTCACCACAGATCGCCGACGAAACTGGTCTTCATCGTAAGTATCTAAGCTCGTTTGAACTACTGGTCTGGTTGACGTCCATTGCTAGCCGATCTTGATTTTTACCAGAACGCGAACTTTATATTGGAAATGGCAGTACATGATGTTTTCGTCGCAGAAAACCTGAATCAAGGGATAGTCAAGCATAGTATACAGACTACGCGAAGCCTGAATCCTTCGTTCTGGGTATCCAAGTCAGTGTAGGTATCAATCACTATTTCAGCGTCACAAAGAAACTCATACTTTTCAGGGTATGTCAATTCCATCAAGGTATTCCATTGAACACTCTGATTAAGTGATTATCAGCGCGAGAACCCAGACGCTCTGTATGTTCACTTCCTCACCCGAAATTGAGCGTACTTAATGCCATCCAAAGGGCATGGTCTCTTGCTACTCATGCGGCGTATCGTGCTTACCTCCTCCCTGAATTTCTCACGTTGGCCATCAACATCTGGGATTCAGTTTCATTGTACCAGATCACGCAAGAAAACGCCACAAATGGCTCACATCCTCTTAAACAGCACACTTTTCAATCGACGTGCAATGGAGGTATAGTGATTCTGCCCAAGGAACTCTAGCCGTTGTTGATGTTGTCAAAGTCTCGACCGCGGGAGGAGTGTTTCGTGTAGGTCCTACTTCGGGTTTATGCCGCATTGGTGTATTTAGATCACTCTAGTTTCCCGATGGCCAGAGCAATGCAGCGGATGATACAAGCGTCAACGGAATCTCTGTCTGGTTAGTGCCCCCTTCACTGATTTTTCAGGCTATCTCATGGGTCTGTAGTGCATTTCTCGTGTCAGTATTATCGTGCTTTCGCAGATCTTATGCTCAGGTCTTCTTGAGCCTAGTCTATCTGCTCGTCTTTATGAGACTACCAATGATACAAAGTATGCCAAGGCAGCAGACTTGTCGATTCAATTCATTTCGTCCCACATGTATGACGGAAAAATCATCTGGGACACTATTTTCCTGGAGAACTGCAAGCATGCTTCTTTGGTTGCTAGTTATAATGCTGGCCTTTTCATCGAGGGGCTCAGCGTTCATGCCAAAATGACACAGAATCCAACCTTAATTTCGCTGTAGGTCAATCCTCCCGTGCTATCCCCTCATTCCGTTGACCCAACTGCAGGCTCCATAACGCTCTCTGGACCGTGGTCAGCAACTCATCATGGACCTCACATGATGGTATCATGACCGAGGGCACGTCGCGTACTGGCTATTTTTGTGAGCTTTTGTGGTGACATTTCTTCAGATATGAACAAATCACGATCGCCAATAACTTTCAAGAATAATTTCCGATGTGGACGCAAAGGTAAGGTTATGTACCATTATATGCACTCTCCCTAACGTTGAAGTTCTCTCCCAAGCCAACTACATTCGTGGCCTGTTTGAAGCATGGACAAGGACGGACAATGCAACGATCAAACACTTCTTGCAAAGCTATATCACAGTACAGGTCTGAGTTCAGAACAATTCACCTTGCTTGTTTGACATTTGTGTGTAGGCGAACGCGCTTTTGGATCTCGCAAGGCGACCTGGAACCAATCAGTTTTCGTCCAGTTGGACAGGTCCTTACCCCCTAAATATTGATGCATGCAGTGAGTATGCCGCGCTAGAGGTGTTCAATGCTGCCATTGGTTTCACTTCCATGCCAAATAACACGAAGTCAGCCCCTTTGTACTCTTTAATGGTTTCTCGCCATCTTATGTCTCCTTGCGCAGCTCCAAGTCGTCCCCGAATATCTCCCTCTCCTCCCTGGTACCGACTACCGAACCAAGCTCAGCACCACGAATAGGCAGTCCAACCCCATCTACGAGCCCAACGAGAATTGGCCTCATCGTTGGAACGGTTATACTTGCCATGCTGACCTTGATCGTCATTGCTGTTTTCCAAAGGAAGCGAATTCAGCGTACGATCAGCTCGTTTGCACGGAGAAGACGGCGATCTAGTCATAGTAGATATTCTATTGAACCCTTCGACTTGCCCTCTCCTGCGGTCGCATATATACCCCCCGAAAATACCCGTCAAAACAAAGCTAGATCGACTCAATCGTCTCGAAACCCGCCGGGTCTGTATACCCAACGTGATCAGCATCCGGCTCCCAGGGGGAGTGTAGCCCCCAGACAACACCTACCACTTGCTCAAGCTGATAGAAACCAACAAGTCGAACACAATTATCTCGGCTATGGCCGATTGAAGAGCAACCGGAGAGGAGATCCTCCCCCATATATCCATGATGGCGTAATGGCGATTAATGGTTGACTATCCTACTGGTGATACCTCGTATCGCGACATGTACAATAATTCTCTGGAATATGGTTATTCGATTTATCGTCCAGCCTCATTTGTGGTTCTACTATTCTGTACCAAACACATTGTAGCACGAAAAATTGCTGTGTTTCCTATTGATCGGGATCGGGCCTCCTGAATAATTGGATATCGAGATACCGAGATTGTCATATACCTCGGAATTGGTGGAGGCAAAAAGAACGAAAGACACCAGCACCCATGGATTGAGATGCCCACGCTGAGGATTCCTTCGTACGATGTCACGTCATGACTCCGACAAGTGCACAGCTTCGATAAGTAATTGTATGTCTGAAGCTAGAATATATGTCACTTGGGTCGAGCTACAGATAACGAAAGCGAAAATGAGATGCGACGATACGAATGAGTGTCCACGCTCTAATGAGTCTGACCATCTCGCACTGGTTACGCTCCAAATGGGAACCTCACCGCATTTGCATCCCATCTGCCACTCGGAAACACGCATCGAGACTGCTGATTGTCCCACCCTTTCCATCTCCCGATCATCTCCGTTGGCACTTGTGACTACCTGCCTACACGTCGTCGTGCGCGAGCGTCTCTGCCCGGACTGGAACGAAACTACGCCTTGCTCTCGGCGATGGACCTGCCTGTGAAGCAGTGCAGTCGTCATTTGGGGATTCTGGAGTGTGATCTGTGAGCTGAACGAGTGTAGAAGGAAGTGTATACGAGGAAGGGGCCACGGTAGATGCCGGATTGGGAGGCGGCACATGGCTCGATACTAGTTTTTCTGGTGGTAGCACTGGCTTCGTCTTCGTCAATAGGAATGGCTCGATGGTCGTCAACGAAGAAGATGGTGTGGCTCTATCCACCGTCTTGGGTCCCATAAATGATTCGGGCGATTTACTGAGGTCCCGGTTTAGAACGCCGTTGCAATTTCTTTGCTTGTAAAAGAAACGGAGAAGGACCAAAGCGACGCATATCAGCACTGTCCCGCAAATGGAGAGGGCAATAACGAGACCAATATTGGTCGACCTGCGGGAGGAAGCACCTGACGGTTGACGGCCATTGTTATCGGAACCTGATGATGGATTTGGGTTGTCAGTGGTGGGAGATCCCATCGCGCCTGACGTGGTGCTACATGGGTATTATGAAACATCGCAACATGGGCGCATCACTAATGAACAAAAGCAGATAATGACTTGACGTGAACAACTTACCTTGTTTCGACAGGAGGAGCCATGTCAATGGCAGCATTCAGAACATCTATTGCCGCGGCTTGCCCCCAAGGTAGATGCTGAGGAAAGGGGGGACCTGGCCAGCTGGGGGAGAAATTGTTGGAGCCAGGAACGCTTGCAAGATCCAGGAGCGCGTTATACTGAGAATCAGTGAGCTTGAAAGACCAGTGGTCAGAAGGGACCCTCCTACTTGAACTATAATGAATTCCTCAATCAACTTAGCCACGCCTGAGTTGGGACCACCCCGCTTCCATGCAGTATAGAGACCTCGTATAAAGATTCCTGAACAAGCATGTCAAAGTGCTGAGAACGAACCATGAAATATCTCACCTTTCAAAGTCAGTATGAAACTATTTGTTGACGCATCCTCGTTCGAAGCTATAACGAAGGGATACAATATGAGCACAGTGATGTATAGTAATCATCGAGATACTCGACCTTCCGTGATAATTCCGTTGGATCCTGTCCATCCGGGGAAATTGATCGTTGTTCCTATCAAGCCAGACAAGCTTTCGAAGACGTCAAACTCGTCAAACTATAGAGATGTATCCACAAAACACAACATCGAAACTCGTGACTCACAAGGTTGCCCAGTCCGAGTCATCGCTCCCAGTATAGTTCGCAAACACGCTGAGACCTTCAATGAAGAAGCCAGAGTTGTAAGTGATGGCAAGATCACTCGAGGAACAGTTGCTCAGGTCGATGCTGTCGAGGATGATGGTGCCATTATAGAGATGTGCTTTGATGAATTGCGCCGAAAGCGAGGCTGCATCATAATACTTTGTGTCTGTTGTGGCTTCAAAGAGGTACGCAGACAACCTGTATCTATGTAAGTTGGAACTTTGGAAAGGGAACCGCTGGACATACGCCATAAAAGCGCTATCCATGAGATGTGTGTCAATCACAGTATCGGTTTTGGAAGGAAGTAATAATGCTTACCAGACGGTTTCCCCATTGACGACCGTGCTCTGTGATCCTCTCGTCTAGAGACAGCGTGAGTATCGCATCTTGGGAAAACCAGAGTATACCGAAGTCGAAATTCCACGCTTACCCAAAATACGCCACCGGCAGATGTCTCTGAAAGTATAAAAAAAACTGTGAACCTAGGCAATTGATAAGAAAACCGTGGACCATACCTCCGTTACACGAAGGGAGAATAGGAATCTCTTTGAGTGGGTGTCGACCGGCATCAGCATCATCAGAGCCGATGGAGAAACTGTTCAATGTATTCCACGTCGCAATAGCGATTTGTAGGAAAGACCTGTTCCCGTAAGCACGATGGGCATGCATCGCTGCAATTCCCCAGCCCCTGAAAATGTACTCTACTCATCAGCATCAAGCCACGAGGAGTCAAATTGAACGTACACAGCGTCAGAATTCAGGCCCTTGAGCATAATACCGTGAGGTTATGAGCGAGAAAGGGTCGATATACAAGTCAAGTCATACCCTACATGAAATCCAGATCGTGAGTCAAGCGTCGAAAGCATTTGAGTCATATCCATACAAGGGAGACAAGAATTTGGGGTACACCCGGGGTACCATGTTAAAAATGGTTTTCACTACCGCTTTATTGGTTGCATCCGAAGTAATGGTATCATACAGAACCACGGATGACAAGAAATGAGCAGATTGGTCGATTGCAAGTCCTGCTTCAGGTGGTCAGAACAGAAATGTGACGCATATGCCCGGACTCACCATCGATACTTCCAGTAGATCCGTTGAAGTGAGAAAGGACACTGTTAATTACAGACTTAGCAACCACCTGTCTATCAGAACGAGAGACATTCGAAGTTGGTTTCTGGAAGGATACTGTAAGTCGAGGACTGCTGAGATGTAACGTCCAGAACGGATACTGGCCCTCCATTGCTTCGGTACAACGAGGCTCTGAGAACGAGTTACTACGAGTTGCAGATAGAATGTGACCAAAAACAGTAGAAAATGACGCATGGGGAGATTGAAAGCGAACTGAGAATGACGTTTCTAAGAGGTCCTCGTGCTAATGCACCGAGAGTTGTCGCTCCGGGATGTCTATTGAGCGAACAAAGAAAAGGGGTAAAGACAATGGGTCGAGAATTGAGTGCTCATCACACCTCAGTGATCCTTTTTCAGTTGCATCTTTATGTTTGATCGTGGGAGATGGAACATCCGTCAAAGGCGGTTGCGATGATCCAGCACTCTGTTGTCGACGAAGTGTTCAGAGACGAGGAGGTTCTTGATCATCTATCAGTATGGCATATTCTTATCAGAATTTGACAAGAGTGATACAACAGAAAGAACGGATACACAGGTTCACGGGTTGATAGACATATAATCAAAGAGCTTGAACGGAGGATTGACAGCGTAAGGCCGTGCAGGAAACGTGGGTGCAAGGCATCGGCAAATGGTCAAATATAGAAATCTTTTCCCATTCCCACACTTCGGCATTTCGGTCAACATTGGCTCTCGACGTCCCAGATACTGCTCTCGCAGAAAGTGCAGAGTTCAGCTTCGTTTTGAGAGATCCTCTCGCATACTGTCTCCGACACCTATTATTATCGATCTATTTACCCAATCACCAATAGTACCAGGCGAGTGCAGTGGGAAACATACAACAGTTCACTCGATATTCTGTATATTTCTCTGGTACAAAGGCGAAGTTTAAGACCCCGGACGCAATGGGGTCACTACAGACCGCATCACACAGCTTCATTATACTCTGGGGGTTCCTCTGCTTCGGAGGCTTGGTTTGAATTATCTCTACGCGGTGGAAGTCTCGCCAGTTCCTGATTAAGCCTTTCCAGCAGAATCGCTATTGTAGAATGCCCGTGGTTTGTTCTGTCAGCACGAGGGGGTGGTGTCCCGCCCGTCCCCAACTCTGGGTGTAGCTCCATTGAGAGAGCCATCGAAAGAACGGGCACTGGGGGGTTTGAACTAGCAAGCCCATCTCGACTTTCGTTGATAACGGCGCTTCCGGAGGCAGCTCCTGCCGTCATATCGTTCGAGGTCGGAGGGGTGACAAGAACTTTGTCGAAGTATGGTGCCTTTCCAATGCCAGGAGACATGAAGGGGTGGACGCCAGGAATAGGGCCCTCATCATTGAATGTTGATAATTGAGTACTTGGTGATTCTGCCCCCGCATCAGTTCGTCTCCAGTGTTTTCGCTTGTGGAATATATAGGTTGAAATCAGGGCAGTGCCGACCAGCGCGATTACTGTAAACACAGGTCCTACAATTTTGAATGTATTCTTGGCCTTTGATATCGGAGCTCCGCTCGGAGTTGTGAATGGGGGAATGGTAGGAGCTGTGGACGGAGGAATAAGGGTTGTGGCCTGAGACTGAGCGCTGTTACAATTGAAGGAAGGTCAGCAATCCTACAAGAGCGTGATAATTGTACACGGATAGTGTACCTGGGTGCCATATCAATGGCAGCATTCAGAACATCTATTGCCGCGGCTTGCCCCCAAGGTAGATGCTGAGAAACGGGGGGACCTGGCCAGCTAGGGGAGAATTCGTTGAGACCGGGAGCGCTTGCAAGATCCAGAAGCGCATTATACTTAGAATCAGTGAGTTTGAAAGACCAGGGGTCAAAAACTTGAACTAAGACGAACGCCTCAATCAACTTAACCGCGTCTGAGTCGGGAGCACTCTGCTCCCATGCAGTATAGAGACCTCGTATGAAGATTCCTAAAGAAGCATGTCAGAGTGTTGAGAACGGCCCATACAAAATCTCACCTTTCAGGGATTGTATGAAACTACTTGTTGACGTGTCCGCATCCGAAGCTATAACGAAGGGATACAATGTGAGCACAGTGATGTATAGGAGATCGTCGAGATACTTCACCTTCTGTGATAATTCCGTTGGATCCTGTCCATCCGGGGAAAGTGATCGTTGTTCCCATCAAACCAGACAAGCTTTCGAAGACGTCAAACTTGTCAAACTATAGAGATGTATCCACAAATCACAACATAGCAACCCGTGACTTACAAGGTTGCCCAGTCCGAGTCGTCGCTCCCAGTATAGTTCGCAAACACGCTGAGGCCTTCAATGAAGAAGCCAGAGTTGTGAGTGATGGCAACTTCGCTGGAGGAACAGTTGCTCAGGTCGATGCTGTCGAGGATGATGGTGCCATTATAGAGATGTGCTTTGATGAATTGCGCCGAAAGCGAGGCTGCATCATAATACTTTGTGTCTGTTGTGGCTTCAAAGAGGTACGCAGACAACCTGTATCTATGTAAGTTGGAACTTTGGAAAGGGAACCGCTGGACATACGCCATAAAAGCGCTATCCATGAGATGTGTGTCAATCACAGTATCGGTTTTGGAAGAAGTAATTACGCTTACCAAACGGTTTCCCCGTTGACAACCGTGCTCTGTGGGCCCCTCGTCTAGAGGCAGCATGAGTATTGCATATTCAGAGAACCGGAGTGTACTGAAGTCGGAATTCCACGCTTACCCAAAATACACCCCCGGTAGATGTCTCTGAAAAAAAAACTGTGAGCCTGGGCAATTGATAAGAAAATCGTGGACTATACCTCCTTTACACGAAGGGAGAATAGATATATCTTTGAGTGGGTGTCGACCGGCATCAGCATCACCAGAGGCGATGGAGAAACTGTTCAATGAATTCCACGTCGACATAGCGATTTGTAGGAAAGACATGTCCCCGTAAGCACGATGGGCGTGCATCGCTGCAATTCCCCAGCCCCTGAAAAATGTACTCTGCTCATCAGCATCAAGCCACGAGGAGTCAAATTGAACGTACACAGCGTCAGAATTCAGGCCCTCGAGTTTGATAACGTAAGGTTGTGAGCGAGAAAGGGTCAATATACAAGTCAAGTCATACCCTACATGAAATCCAGATCGTGAGTCAAGCGTCGAAAGCATTTGAGTCATATCCATACAAGGGAGAGTAGAATTTGGGGTACACCCGGGATACCATGTCAAAAATGCTTTTCACTGCCGCTTTATTGGTTGAACCAGAAGTAATGGTATCATACAGAACCACGGACGACAAGAAATGAGCAGACTGGTCGATTGCAAGTCCTGCTTCAGGTGGTCAGAACATAAATATGACGCATATGCCCAAACTCACTGTCGATGCTTCCGGTAGATCCGTTGAAGTGAGAGAGGACACTGTCAATCACGGACTTAGCAACCACCTGTCTATCAGAACGAGAGACATTCGAAGTTGGTTTCTGGAAGGATACTGTAAGTCGAGGATTGCTGAGATGTAACGTCCAGAACAGATACTGACCCTCCATCGCTTCGGTACAACGAGGCTTTGAGTGTAAATTGTTGTGACTCGCAGGCAGACGACAAACAACAACCCGGATAAAAGACGCATAGAAACTCTAGAGAGGAAGATGGAAAAAGCGTTGTGTGAGGGTTCTACCCGTTCGTCGTGTGCATGCTCTTAGGGTATTCGCTCGACGTTCACTATCGTATGTAAAAGAAGAATCACTTGAGACGACGTGTCTAAGGACCGGGAAAATATCACACCTCAGTGATTCTCGTCAGATTCTGATAAGACAATGTTGTATTCAGTGACAGATCATCAACAGATCCTGCCCGTGTTCCCTGAGTACATAGACAGCAAGGATACTGCAGGTGCTGGATCACCGCAACCACTGGCACCTTTGACAGATGCTTCATCTTGTGGTAGTGCATTTGAAGGCCCTTGGAATGACACGGCGAATAAGATGGCTACACAGGTTTACACGTTGGTGTGAATTGCCGAAGAACTTGACCGGGGTCTTGACAACACGTTACAGAACAGCTATGACATGGGAGGTGGTGAGGGCGTGACACTGGCAGCGAGTCGGCGACGACTCTGAGAGAATTGGCTGTCGAATAAAGTATTCTATTCCCACGCATGTGAAGTGTGAACATAAGGAGACGTCACCCTTCTCACAAAACATAATTCTCTTGCAGAAGTACTCGATTCAAGGTTACGAGAATTAAAATAATAATACTTGTGATTAGATACGTATAATATAAGATTCGGGTTATGTTCTGGCACAAAGACGACCGAGGGTCAAAGGCCTTGACTCTACCAAAGACCCGCAGACCGCATCACGCTTCGGCCCTGTACTCAGGGGGTTCCTCTGAATCGAGGGACGGACGGCCCTCACGAGGTGGGAGCATTGAAATCTCTCGATTGAGACTCTCAAGCAACACCGCTATTGCGGAATGTCTACCATTTACCCCGATGATAGGACCATCTGGAGAAAATTGTTGCCTCCCTGTCCTCAACTCGGGCTGCAACTCCGGGCGAATGGGGACCTGGGGACTCGGACTGGATTGACCATCTCTGGTGCCATCGGAAATGCTAACGACAGCATGAGGGTCACCGATCGTGATCTGTTCTGAAGATCTGGGCGAAGGTGGTTCCAGCGCTTTTTCGAAATATTGTGGTTTTTCGATGCCCATAGGAATGAATGGATCTATGCCGGGAATAGGTCCTTCAGTGTCTGAGTCAAGCCTGTCGTTATGCCCCGTCTCTTCTACTGCATGACTTTGGTTTCGTCTAAGGTTTCGCCTGCGCAAGACATATATCGATATCAACAGAGAAACGACGAACGCGATCACTGCTACCACCGGTCCTACAATCTTTGGCGCATTTCTTGTCTTCGATGTAGGAACCGCTTTGGAAGTCGTTGACGGAGTCCCGGGATGGAATGTATGGTACGAAGAGGAAAAGATAGATGTGGCGGGGTCCTTTCAGTCAGATGCAAATCAGTGACCCCAAATAAGATAGGTAATGACCAAACATGGGCAGCGGACCTAGCTTCGGCAGGGTTGGCAATACCAACGGCAGCATTCAACACATCTACTGCCGCAGCTTGTCCCCAAGGTAGATGTTGAGAAACGGCGGGACCTAACCAGTCGGGAGAGAATTCATTGATACCTGGGTTAGGGCTGGCAAGGTCCAAAAGTGCGTTGAACTGGGAACTCATGAGTTTGAAAGACCCGGAGCGACATGTGGTCCTCTTACCTGGACCGAGATAAAGGCCTCAATCAGCTCAGCCACGTCCGAGCCGGGGACACTCAGACTCCATGCGGTGTAGAGACCTCTGATGAATATCCCTGGAATAAAGATGAGCGCGCAGAGGAAACTATCGAGGCATTACTCTGATATACCTTTCAGGGTTTGCAAGATATTGTTTACTGACACGTCACTGGCAGAGCCTGTGCGGTGCTACGATGAGATCAACAGAGTCATGGCTGAAAAACTATCGAGGTGATGAACAACCTTCTGTAATGATTCCGTTAAATCCCGTCCATCCAGGAAATTTGATCGTCGTACTTATCAAGTCAGACAACCTGTCAAAGGGAATCGAACAGCGCATTTTCAAACGATGATGAACAACTCACAAAGTCGTCCATTCACCACTCTGAGTATAGTTTGCAAAGACACTGAGACCTTCGATGAATAACCCAGAGTTATACGTGATTGCATTCGTAATGGCCAAACAATTGCTAAGGCGGATAGCGCCATAGATTATCGTTCCGTTATAAAGTTGTGATTTGATGAATTGTGCCGAAAGTGAAGCCACGTCATAATACTCTTGCGTAGATGTGGCCTCGAAGAGATACATAGATAACCTTTTGATTGCGTAAGTTAAGAGCTCTCAAGACAGATCGACAGGACATACGCCATGAAAGCACTGAGCGCGAGCACATATCAAAACGCCGGACGCATAATAAAATAAACGTGCTCACCAGACGGCTTCTCCACTGACGTCAGTGCTCGTTCTGTCAGATGCCTAAAAGTAATGTCACCTCGGGAAACGAGCGCATGCTCAAGACAGAGATTGCATTGCTCACACCAAAGACTCCCCCTGCAGATGTCGCTAAACCCGCTCATCGATATATTTCCTCGTAATTGTGATGCAAGAAGGGTGAAGCGTACCTCCATTACATGCAGGGAGGAAGGGCGCATCTTTAAGTGGATGCTGGCCAGCGGCAGCGTTTTCGGTAGTAATGAAGTATTTTTTCAAAGCGCCCCATGTTGATTCAGCGATCTCCAAAAAGGTTTGATCACCGTAGGCGCGATATGCGTGTATCGCTGCGAGTCCCCATCCCCTGAAAGAGAACTTCGCCATTTGACGTGGAGATAATAAATGTTAAACCAGACGTACGCTGTGTCAGAATTAAGGCCCTTATAATCAAAACCCTTCAACCTGTGCGGAAATGATGAGATTGAATGCAGAAAGTCGTACCCTGGACAGAATCCGAGTCATTAGTCAAGCGTTCATGAGAGAGCAATCGAATACACACAAGGAAGAGGTGAAGATTCCAGAATCCACAAGAGGCAGCGTCTTGAAAATGTTTGCCACTGCTTCTTGATTTTCTAAACTTGAGGTTATGGACTCGTATAGAAGCACGGCCGTCAGAAAGCTGGCACACTGATTAAGATCAAGACCTGCGAAAAATTGTCAGCGCACGAAAAGAAGGAAGAGGTACCCGTGCATACCATCAATACTTCCAGTAGATTCGTTGTAGTGAGGAAGCACGCTTTCGATTACGGACTTTGCGACTACCTGTCTATCGGAACGATAGATTTCTGAGGTCGGTTTCTAGGCGAAGAGGTCAAGGCCTACGACGGTTGGAGTAGAGAACGATATGTACCCTCCACTGCGTTGGTATGGAGAAGTCTTGGGCGTATATAATCGTGACTTGCAGCCAAAAGGCCGCTACCAACCATAGACAAAGGCACATAGAGGGGACTGACGAAATGAACGGGAATGAGGCGGTGCCAAAGCCTTCTTGAGCCATGGATAAAGGTTTATAACTCTCGGTTAATTAGCAAGTGAGGCATGACGTATGGGATATTGACGGAGCTCATCATACCTCCATGACCCTCGTCAGATTCAAACGAGACAGTGTTCTATTCTGTGAGAGATTTGTTGCAGCCGGGAATAACGGCCAGGAGCCTTCTAGTCGGTATCCCCTCAGGAAAGGCGGTGGACCTTCGCGACCACCTTTAGGAGATGTTTCAGATAACTGAACTTTGAACCTTGGCAGCGCACAATTGGCACAGCAGATGAGATACCGCAGTCGAACGGGGAGTGCAAATACTAAGAAGATCTAGAAGGAGAGCTATCATGGTATGAACCAAGTCGCAGGCAAATGGGAACTTGGTCAACGTCGACATTCCGACCCGCCACCCAGGGTCGGTTATCAGAAGAGAGTGCAATCCATTTTGGTCACATGGAAATCGGTAATGAATTCCCACGATCTCGTGTATCGTAATTTCTTTAAGCATCGGATTCCCCGCGTTCGAAAATCCCATCCTTGACCGTGTTTTTCATCCTCTTCTGGGAGAGCATGAACATGGACATGGATGGACGATTGTTGTGGCTCGGACTTGTAAGTGTTGCAGCATCACCCAATCAAATGCGTTCGGACCCTGAAAATTCTCACAGGAACCTATATGTAGTATTCCGCGTTTGCACACTTGGTTTGGCGGTGATGCAAGCACACATGGATCCGGCCTCCTGGAAGTCCACAGAGTATAACCTTGAGAATATTGCTTATAAATCAATAAAAAAAATTATAATCTTCTTAATTCCTCACTCTTTTAGAAGCAAGAAAATGATAAAAAAATAAGAAAATATAGAAATATAAGACAATTTCGCTAGGATAATTCAAAGATTAATGTGATTTTTCTATGCTATAAAAAGGTGATTTTAGCTTCAAATCTTGATATTGTTGAGATCTAATTTTAATTATACTCAATAGTGGATTACTCTGAGAACTACTTTTAAGTATATAAAAGACTATAATATCTTGACAGTCTATGAACTTAATTAAGTCTTGATTATATAGTGGCATATGCATGATATTAGTAAGAGCAAAGTGGTATAAGACAGAATATAACATAAATGAGACCTTGAATTGCATGTATACTATACTTTATAAACAATCAGAAATAGATAAGAATATGATAGAAAAAAATAAATCTACTATATATTACTTATAATTCTATATTTTAGGTTAGTTAGTTATTGGATTTAATTTTAATATATCTAGTAATTTTCAAAACTGCAAATTTGTTAAATATATAGTCAAAGATTCAATAGTATAATAATACTATATGAAAAGTTGTAGAATATAGAAATTAGAAATTGAATTGGATTTATAGATTTCAACAATGATATAATTTAAGTATGTAGCTACCAATCTCTTCTTAACAAAGTGATAAAAACTTCAATAGTAGAATATCTGATTCTAGTCCATCTTCTATAAAAGACAAAAATAAAGTAATAGCTAAACTAAAGAGTGAGAAGATTATCAATGTATATCAAGAAACAAAAAGTATATATCAAATAAAAAGATAGATAATAATAATGACAAGCAATTGCTTTTATCAAAGGAAATATAATATTTATTGAATTTATAGAGGTTATTTCATTGGTAAAACAGTATAAAACTTTAAATTATTAGTTTCTATTTAGAAAATATAAGACTTAATTAATATATACATACTAGAGTAAAAAATAACAACACTACTTTAAAAAATAAATAAATAAATGAACAGATTATAATGTATTAAATAAGTACTCAAGAATATTTATAGATATTAGTATTTTCTTTTATAGTATCTTGTATGCAGATTGAAGTATATGATATAGAGCTTGCAATAATTAAGACAGGAATTTCAAAGGTACAGTTAAATTGAAAAAATAGAATTATTATCTAGACTTTCTTTTTCAGATAAATATTGTATTCTCTGTTTCTCAATAAATATGACATATGATATTCAATATCATTATATATTGCTACATAGTATTTCCCTATAAATTAAAAGACAAATATACTAATTGAATTCTTCTATATACTGCATACTGAATAAAAAATAGCAAAAGTATTGTGGTACAAAAATAAGTCACAAAAGTAAGTCATGAGAAAGCTGAAAGTGAGTGAGAAACACTAAAAAGAAAGACAGTATCTTTATATGTATATGACAGAAACTTGATTAAGATATATTAATGACTAACAGAGATAGGATAGAATATCAAGTGCTAGATTTAGAGTTTCTAGACACAGTCATTATCATTTTTAAGAAAGGTAGAATATTTTATTATAGAAAAAATTGAATAGAGTTTAATAAAAAATTTAAATTACTTATATATTATATACTGAGAGAGACTTGAGAGTATTTGTCAGCTGAGTTGAGTTTAGGTGGGGAAACAAACTCCCAAAAACAACCTAAAACTCCCAGGGGCAATGGATCAGTCTTTAGATCGAAAGCTTACCTGGTTTGTTCTTGTGTGATTGAGGGATAACTGTTTGGATAAATTGGTCAGAAGTTCCAAGAGTAGATCCTAGAGAGGGGTAGATAGAGAGGATGAGGAGAAGGACACAGAGGACTAGATAGTAGAAATATCACTCAGATATTTCTTTAGAGGGTAACTGCTAGTAGGATTGGCTTCTGTATCACTGGACAGAACTTGGACTAGGGAGAGAAAACTAGGGTGTCTGCTGCAGGAATCAAGTTCACTTTGAACTTGAAGAGAGGTGAGGATCAGTAGGATTCTAGTACCTAGAGAGCCTGCCTCTTCTACCCTTGGGGACTCCCATATATATAGATTTTCCTCTGGGAAAAATTCCAGCTCCCTTTGTTTGTCCTATATGATTTGTAATCTAAAAATTAGGGTTTGAACTTTAAAATGAGTCATAGTGAGTCATAGTGAGTCATTACCTAATTTGAAATTAAAAAGAGACTAGAAGAAGATCATAGAATGTCACAGAATGTTATAGAATCTGAAAGAATTCTTTAATTCTCTACTAAATTTCTATAAGTGGAAAAATAAGGTTTGCTGGGGAGAATATTCCCAGGCCTCTAGGAAGTTCCCATAGTAATGATAGAAGTCATATATGAACAAATTTGACATGATTTTCTGGTAACAAGTATAGCATAGCTGGCATAAGAGTAAAAGGCATAAGAAAAATCAAGAAAAATCATAAAAAGATAGAGGGAGCAGGTCATAACTTTTGTACATATACATCAGGTCTACTGAGATATAAAAAAAGAGAGAAAAAGAAAAATGTCTAGAGGAAGAAGAAAAATAATTAATCACTAGGATAAATGGTAGTGATAAAGCCGTATTCATACTCTGGATGTGCTAAATGAGCAGGCCCAATTCTTGACCAGTGGTGATAGACAGGTACTTTAGTTAGTACCAGAGAGTAGTAGATTGCCAGTCCTTCTAATGGTATGAAGGTAACCGGCTCTGGCTGTGCCTCTCCGATAGAAAGATACCAGATCTTCAGTGCCCTGTTTTTGCAATATGAGCATCAATTTCTGCCAGTCATATTCTTTCCTCTAGCCTTTTGTTTTATAGATTTCTAGAATAGTAGGTCATTTGCTTTGTTATACTTTTATATCATATAGTTGTATATAGTTAGAGCGAAGAAAACAGATCTGAGAGTTCCAAGACAACCAATAAGAAAATCTCTAGCTTGTTCAGAAGAAAATACTATAATATACAATTGACTACTTTGTTCAGTACCTTGCAATCTCAGCTACTATATAATTAGATAGTATCATCTTCTTTCCCTCTCTTATACTTTGAGAGTAGCTACTCTAACTGACATTTTTTTTCTCACTTGATGGTAGCTTTCTATAATTTCAATGTATGCAATCAAGTTTTATCAAATCATACTCTCTACTCTGATCTAATGATTTTGTAGCTGTGTATTCTCTAATATTAGATAATTTAGAAAATGCTAACTATGATAATTGAGAAAAGTTATCTATACAAAATATAACAAAAAGAAGAGTAGTAAAAATACTGTATATTAGTATACATTCAATAAGAAGATTAAAAAGAACTTGCTTAGAAGACTATAGAGTATATCAAGTAAATATATTAGATATATTTATAATACAACTGAAAAATTCAATATTATATAGTGTATAAAATCTGCTTAGAGAAATATATTGTATAGAACATAATTGGAAACTAGTTGTAGAGACCAGGAACACTCAGTTCACACAGCAGGATAAATTGATAGGATCAAGTCAAGGGGGTTAATTATAGGAGTCCAGAATCAAGTTACAACAGTGTAGCAAGCAGAAATATGTACTATAGTTATGGCTCTGATATCATCATCTATTGTAACTCCACACCAGGGTTATAATGATCTATAATATCTAATATTAAAACAATTTATTTTTAAAAATTTTAAGTTTAAATTGAAGATCTTATAATAAATCTACATATAATCTGAGAGTAGATGATATATTGTAAATATTACTATTTATATTTTATATCTCTAGTATATATAGAAATCTATATTGAGAGCTCTGAGATAAGTTATATAATACTATCTTTCCTCTGTATTCATGATTAGAAATTATTTGAAGAGCATACTTAAAGAACAGATAAGGTATATCTAGAGTACTATATATAGAATTAACTGATAATAGAAAATTCATTTAAGAGTAGGTAGTACAACATTTCTTTGGTTTTTTGAATTAGATATAAAGATAATAGAGTCTCTACTCTGTACTTAAACTTTGAATACTATAAATAGACTTGTGAGTAGATAATATATTGTCAGTTTGTATTTTTGAGATCTTTGATATAATTTAAAATTTAAGATAAACTCTAAGACAATTAATAGTTGAATTTCTATAATTAAGTGATATCAATAATGTACTTGAGATATATATAAAATATATCTCAGGTGTGTAGAATCTGATCATTGATATCTATTTTAAATGTACAAAATAATTTAAGAAAATCTTTTAGTCTAAAGTTTTAAGTTAAAATAATTTATTGAATATGATATGAAGATATATAAGCTAAATAGATTATAATCAGTAGCTTTATATATACTTTGAGAGTAGAGAATCTGGTGATAAAATTTATTTTTAATAATGTCTAGTATTTTTGAAAAGATATATAGAGGATACTAGAAAAAGAAGTGTGAATATAATAATAGATTGTCTATATATTTGTTATTGATATAATATATAGTATATATTTAATAATTGTAACCTTGGAGTGAGATTATAATAATATAATATTATATATGATAGTGTATGAATAGAGACTTTTCTCTGTTTATACCTTGGTTCTGAACTGCTACAGTCAACTCTTTACTTAATCCTATCTATCTATCTCACTATGTGAACAAAATATTACAATATTTAAAGAAGCTGAACTGATAGATTTTATGAAAATAAATTTTGATCATAATATAGATAGACTTGATAAGTAGATGAGATTATTATTTTTGAATAAATAAATCATTAGTAAAATTGAATCTCATTTTAAAATTTATTACTATATAAGGATTTAATATAAAAAGATATTCTCTACTATCAAAAATCTTTTCTATATTATTAATAATATTCTATATATCTTCTAGAAGTGTTAAATATACTCTCTAATTATATCTTAGAAACTTTAGATACTCTTTCTACTTATTATACAGATATAACCATAAGTGTTGCACAAATACTTGTACCAATATATCTTTCATCTTACTATCAATAGCTGGAAATGTAATGATATTAACTGAATACTAGGATATATATATTGATCATATAGAATCTTGTTATCTATATCTCCAGAATATTGAGCAGCTCTGAATTGCAATTCAAGGGGATAGATGTAAATTAGTTTTGAGCAATTCAGAATCTATATATTCTCTTCTGCTATAAATTTCTCTAGTGTTACATAAGAGAGGATGCTATATATATATGATACTTAACTTTCTTTACAGAAATTTACTCTTTTTTCTGATTTTTCTAAAATGATCTGTATAACAATGGATGCTTGTTGCTCAGAAATTGCACTTTTATAAAGTTATTATATTATTATTCTATAAAAATCTTGTATAAATTTATTCACTAAAGCTATATATTTATATATACAAAAATTATTAAGATCTGTTGTAAAATGAGGATAGACCATTGAATAAAATAGAGTAATAGACAGGTGTACAATATTTTTGGCTATATCTATATATCTGATATTTGTACAGAAGCTTTTTTTATCTATTATAAGTATATATATCATCCTATTTAGCAATAATATATTTCAGTATACTTTCAAGAATAAAATCAGAAGTGCTGCAACAAGTTTATTAGAATCAATCTATTTATTATATCTAATATATTATACATATAGAAAATGTATATAAAGTGTTATCTAAGAATTGAACTATAACTAATAGAAAATATATTACAGAGTATGACTACCAGAAATGTTTTCTATAAATTAAAAATAATTCTTTAAATAAATTCTATAATTTCTCACCTTTTTATAATCTAGAAAGTTGAAAAGAAAATGAAAACACCTACCATATAAGGCAATTTTTGCTCAGATGATTCAGAAATTTCTGTGGATTTTCCACCCCACAAAAAGGTGATAACTTTTTAAAGTTAGTACTAATTTTAATTACCAATTTGTGGGCAATATTTTTAGAGGTTATATCCTATATATATCACTTATTTAGTAAACTAATATTTTAATCTGTATCTAAACCAGAATTTCAGAAAACTACAATAATATATATATACTACTATATTAGTGTACTTCTAGTATCTCAGCTTTTATGACATTCATTAGAACTTTATTTACCTTTTTTAAAATATTTTATCTGACCCTTATAATGATATCAGAGATCTAATTATTGATCAAAGGTATTTGGATTTAATATAAAATATACTCAAAACCTCACCAAAAGACCCCAGACACCCTGTAACAGGCAATACTGTGTGGTTATATCCAAGATATCATATTGACATCACCAACATTCAGGCCTTGAGGAATATCCCTGACCTAGTCACTGAATTCATGACCCAAAGCTCTGTGATATAAGGATTGAATAATAGATCTCTATCATTCTGTTACAATTTTACATATTTAAGATCCATTGATTATACTATTTGTGGTATGATACAGTAACAATAGCAATGGATGCGGGTCGGATTCCGGGCGTGCTCGCAGCGCCGTTCTTTCCCAAGTCAACAGCGCAAGCGTCTAATGCCATGTATGTCGGATCAAGTAATTTATTCCCACATTGGCAAGACAGCCCCGGCCCAGCCATTCACTCAAGCCAAGATATCCGAGTCGTCGAACTGTCGAAGATGCCAGTGGAGGCTAGTATTCTGTTATCTGAACGCCCATGATGATGCGCTGTAGTACCGCAATCTCATAAGCTCCAACCAAAGAAATTGGACAGAAGAGAAATTCCAGCAGAATTCCCTCCCTTCAACGCAAATGCCCACAAAGCGACAACGATGTGAATATAGACATGAATACATCTAACATGCAGAACGATCATATTCAGACTACTAATAGACTCCCGTAAATCACTTCCGTACAAAGGTTACGATTCACGTTTGAAGTCCTGCACTGCGGCTGCGGCCCCAAGCGTATCACATTCCGACATACTCGGGGGGTTCCTCTGGATCGAGAGATGAATTGTCCACACGAGGGGGGAGCATAGCGAGCTCCTGATTGAGCCTCTCGAGCAAAACTGCTATCGTGGAGGACCCACTATTGTCTCTGGTGTTGGGAATACCCGGGGGCAGTGGTATTAGATCTGAGCTCAATTCAGGGTGTAGCTCTATTGAGGAAACTACTGAACGAATGGGGATTTGGTGGCTCGGACTGGAGTGGCTACTGGCATCTCTATTGCTGTGCACTACAGCACCGCCAGAGGAATCCTCGGTCGTCATATCATCCGAAGATGAAGGAGGGTCCAGCGCTTTTTCGTAGTATTGTGCTTTCCCAATGCCCGTCGACATGAATGGCTGTACACCTGGAATAGGGCCCAGAGTGTCAAGCTCGGATTGCTGATTTTGCGGTGGAGCTTCCGATATACCTGCTCGTCTTCTATGTTTTCGTTTTTGAAAGATATATATCGTAATCAGGAGGGTGCCGACAATCGTGGTCACCGCAACCACGGGTGCTATTATTTTTGCCGCATTGTTCATCTTTGGTGTTGGTAGCCCGCCGGTCGCCAGTGTCGTGGATGGTGACATAGGAACGGTCATGTCAGAAGTGCTGGGTTCGGCGTTGTTATCACAGAAACGAATCAATGATCTGACAAGAGAGTAACAATCGCATACGGGTGGCATACCTGGGTGCTATATCAGAGGCAGCATTCAGAACATCTATCGCTGCAGCTTGTCCCCAAGGAAGATGCTGAGAAACAGGAGGGCCTAACCAGCTAGGAGAGAACTCGTTGACACCGGGAAAACTCGCAAGATCCACAAGGGCGTTATACTGAAACTCGGTGAGATCAGGGCACACAGAATGAGGTAAGGTCATCTTACTTGAACAAATATGAAGGCCTCAATTAACTTAGTCACGTCTGATTCCGGGGCGCTCAGACTCCACGCAGTGTAGAGACCGCGTATGTACATTTTTGAGGATTAGATGAGGAAGCGGAGAGGATAACCGTAGTGGAAACGTTACCTTTCTGAGATTGAAAGAAATTGTTTCTAATTGCATTATCCGCAGAACTGGACGAGGCTGCGATGGCTCAACGCAGGAATACATCGAAATCACCAACGATACTGCACCTTCTGTAATAATCCCGTTGGGCCCTGTCCATCCAGGAAATCTGATCGTTGTGTTTATCAAATCATATAAGCTTTTATACGTCGTCAGAGACACACTCTCCAACATGACGGCCGGCGACTCACAATGGTGTCCATTCTTCACTCCGGGTATAGTTCGTTAAGACACTGAGACCTTCGATGAAGAGGCCGGAGTTATGAGTGGCGACATCCGTGTTCGGAGAACAGTCGCTCAGGCTGATTCCGTGTAATACTATGGTACCGTTGTAGAGTTGTGCTTTGATAAACTGTGCCGAAAGTGAAGCAGCGTCATGATACATGGCTGTTGATGTGGCCCCAAAGAGGTATGCAGATATCCTATTATCTTCGTCAGGCGGAATCCTAAAAATCAAACCGACAGGACATACACCATGAAAGCGCTGTACAAACGATATAAATTACGACGCAAGTCATGTAAGAACATAATCCGAAGGATGCTCACCAGACGGTTCCCCCATTGACTTCGGTGTCAGTGTCGTCCCTCGTCTAGAAGCAGTCAGGTATCGCATCTTCGAATAACATGCTGAGATCGAAATGGCGTGCGTACCCTGAAGACACCCCCCGCAGAAGTCGCTAGAAATGATGTAAACTCCAACATTCGACGCAAACAAGAATGGGACATACCTCCGTTACATAAAGGAAGAATAGCCGGATCTTTGAAGACGTGGAAACCGGAATCGGCATCCCTTTGGGTGACGGTGTAAAGATTTAAACTCCTCCACGACGTCATAGCAGTCTGTAAGAAAAACGAATCTCCAAAAGCACGATATGCGTGCATCGCTGCAAGTCCCCACGCTCTGAGGATGTACCTCACCATTCAGCGTATGGGACAAAAAGTGAAAGCAGACGCACGCAGTATCAGAGTTGATGCCCTTCAAAATCGAATACATAAATCGACTAGTCAAAGAACGAATATATGTGAACGAAGTCATACCCTAGATAGGATTCAGGTCATCATTCTAGTATAGAGAGAGAGCAATTATGTTCATACGAAGAAGAGAGGAATTCCGGGTCTATCTGGAGCATTATCTTCATAATACTGGTCACCGCCGCGTGATTGTCTGAGCTTGATGTAATGGAATCATAAAGAAGAGCCGCCGACAAGAAGCTGGCAGATTGGCCTGTACTGAGACCTACGATAAGGAATCAGTTCAAAGACGCAACACATACAGCAGCTCGAGCTCACCATCAAAACTCCCGTTAGATGCGTTGAAGTGAACGAAAACGCTATCGATCACGGACTTTGCAACAGCTTGCTTGGCAGATCGAGATACATTGGAAGTCGGTTTCTGCGAGAACTCAATTCCAAGCCAAGAATATTAGAATGTACATACCCTCCATCCTGTCGGAATAGAGAAGTCCTGAGCAAAGACCGGTATGATTCGTAGGGAGAAGAGACAAAGAGGTAAAAAGAAAAAACGCATAGCAGACAGAATAGGAGCGAAGAACAAGATACACGTCTTGAGAGTTATCGACGCCTTAATGCATACAAAATTATCACCTCACGTTGACCGTCAAGTGAAAGAGAGTGTATTCTGGGCCTGTTACGAAAGAGCCCATCAGATACTGATGAGGTTGTTATACCCACTCACGTTCTCCGGTCCCATGGATATTAGAAATCCAGTCCGTCGCATACACTCTGACAAATCTCTCTCTCAGCAAGGTCTATCTGGTCTCTCATGCGAATACCGTCTCCTGCCTGACAGACCCAAAGCGGGGAGACCAGTTCGAGCGACCTGCGCGTGAGTCTCACGCTGTCTGGAATGCCGGCAAGCCCGTGGTACACAAGCCCAATCATTTCTCGGGAAGGATCCTTGACGACCTACGGCAGTGCGATTCTGTTAAGAGGGCAGGAGTTGGAAAAGCGCAGGGACTTGCCATCTCGATCCCAAGCTGTGTTACTTTCAGCAGCGTGCCCGCTATGTACGCAGACCGGGTGCTCAGATAGAGAATACACTGACCAGAGCTTCCGAAGAGGTCCACAACATTCATACTAGGGGCCCTGCTGAAGGCCCGAGGTGCACCCTGAGACCAATCATTCCGCGAGACGACCTGGTGGTACAAATCCGTGCTGCGATCCATGAGATTCCAATCAGTCACAAACTAGTATTCTTAGAAATTATATCACGTACCGAAAGCAATGACTATCTGTTTGTTTGAATCGCCATTGCACAATCGGAGCAAGGTCGACCAGCACTCTTCGACGTGGCGCCACAAGAAAGTCTGAGCAGATCTGTATATTCCCACGGTTCATAAGGGCTGGACACAAGGCGTCTCACTGCCGGAGATATTCGGACTTCAGCTCACTCCCAAACGCTACACCAAGGTCGCCCCACCCACTCTCATCAAACGCCTATACAACTCATGGTAGCTTCAAAACTTGAAGACCGGCGCTGCGCGACGCACGCCAACCGATTCCTGGCGAGGCATACATTCGATAGCATAAAGTATATTTGGTGCTTGAATTACAAACGATTAATGTACAACTATATAACATGTGAACGCGAACAATTGTACAGTTGAGTAGATACATTATACTACATTCTCGTAACCTAATTCAATAAAGGAAAAGACAGGTATCATCGCACGATTGTAAACTATAACTATATACGGAGAGGGAATGCAAAAGAAGGGTGGTCTATGAGACAGCAGAGCGTGATAAAATACAGATACAAAGGTATCTACATGAACGGAAAACATACAAGGCGTATTTGTGAGGTACATTTGGTCAGAGATTTCATTCGAACATCGCTTCTATTGCATGAGTGATCTATCTGTTCCTCGTACGATTTGCCTGTAGCCATTCTGCCTTGGCGGTAGCAATTTCCTGTGAGAGACGGTAAGGGTGTACGAGGAACGTAGGAACAAAGGAGAAATAGACGTACGTCTTCAGTGAATGACGCATAGATATGCACTCTTTTTCCGACTTGAATTGTGTGTTCGGGGTCTTTAAAAAACCCCACGGTAGTGTGAATGTCGGTATCGTCGTCATTGTAGTGTAGAGAGCTCCTGAAACAAAGTCAGGCGATTTACGGTGCATTTATCAAAGGGGTACATACATTTTAACATATTTCGCGCCCGGTCGCATTTTGTCGGAGTTGCGTACGGTTTTAATGATCAGGTTCCTCATCCACTTCTTCTTATTGTATGTGAGATCATTCTCAAACGAAAACACGGGGTATGCTCCAGTGTCGACGATTGGAGATGAGGTGTGGTATGGTAGTCGGATGAGAATGGGATCTGTTTCTGGCATCGGGGAGCAGCATTCGCTTCGGGTTGTAGGGATCACCTGGTGAATCGTTCAGTGAATGGAATTTAGCGTAATCGAGGCCGCGTGCTTACCTGTATTGGGTTGTGTTCTACGTCGACAATTTGGCAACGACGATAAGTGTACGATGCAGGGGAAGGGAGACGGCAGCTAGGAGCAGGGTTTTCTTGTGGGTCGTCCTCTGGGAGGCAGAATACGGACGTTGGAAGGAAAGCGAGAGTAGGGATGTTAGGACGAGAAGCATCCGGTAGAGGTGGAAGTGGGATCAAATTGCCTTCTCCACGGCTCGCCTGTGCTGTCGAGTACGCAGAGCTGGGTGGAAGGATACACTGTGGATCATTGTATGGAAAGAGGACGACATCGTGTTCCCTAGTCGTAATAGTATCGCTGGGTGAGGGTACTGAGGAAATGTTACTTATTGGTAGCCGACATCGCGGTGCGTGCACGGGGAAAAGGTAGTCGACGATGCGTGTTGCCATAGGAAGTCCTCTGTAGGTTTGGGGAAGTAGACCGACAGGACGAAGAACGTGATTGGTGAACCTGATCGCTGGTCGCGGGAAAGGTGCGTACGATTGGGACGCGTTTGATTGAGAGTACGAGGAAAGGAATGCGTGGTGCCAAAGGACGTAGTGCTGGTCAAACGAGAATATGAGAAGATGAAGGAAGAAGCGCGAGGAACGGAAAAGGTAGAACTGCTGGTGATGTCGTTGAGTTCGCCAGTTCTCTTCGAAACTTCAGTTATCATGTAAACGCCGAACACTTGCGCAATGGGCACCTGCGAATATGTCGAGATAGGTTGATTGTACTAAACCTTGGGTACAGTATTCATAGCAATACGGTCAAGCCGAAGTCGTTCTGCGACGTTGTCCGTAGGGTTTATTTCGGTCTCGTGTCCTCATCCGCTTGTGCACACGTATCCCGTGGTGTGTATCACAGTCCACAACAGGAGCGAAGGAAATCACTAGTATTCTATTTGTCTTACACTACAACACAAACCGGCATGTGGTAAAGCTTTCAAACAGAGTCAGTATGGTGACGACATAAGCATACTCTCAATTATCCGACATATCAACGCTTACCTCTCTCATCGAAATCCACTTTCTTTCTGACTCGAGCTTCGGCCCTCTGTGTCGCCATACGAAAGGAAGCGTCTTGCTACGGTTCAAGGATGCAGAGTACGCTTGAGCACATCCAAAAGACGATTTCAGGGCTGAACGTTCTCAGACTTGATATGCGTTAATGACCCTTTGACTTCAGGATTTATGTCAGTGGGTAGTCGGATGTTCTAAGATAATATGGCGCATGGGACAGAAGGAAGGTCCGAGCTTGTTCTGTCGAGTATAAGTCTATGATATTCTCAATCAGAGTTTCGCAAACTCAAACTTTAAAGAATGAATACCAGTATAATTGCATGATAATGGTTCTCAGTTTGTTGATCTACCAGTCCAACTGGAAGATGATACGTTCCTACGAAGACTTCAGACAGAGCCAGGTGGCGGACAAGTTTGAAACGTCCTGTGGGTTTACACAAGAATAAGCTCATGGGCAGTTCACAGTTGATACATACGTTGTAGTAATCCTGGAGTTAGATTAGAGACAAGAGATGGAAGAGGTGAGGGTATCGGCATACGTGCCAGTGGCTTTCGTAGAGCCAATGTCAGCGCGGCTAAGGCGAGCCTGCTTCTCGGCATCTTCCGGAGTCATATGATGCAGTGCAAGTGGGTACAGCAAGTCGGCATCTTGAGGAATCAATGAGGAATAGTATGTGCAAGGAGGATGTGTTCCGAAAGTGTAGGATAAGTATCGTAGGAGGGTCGATTTGACAAGACTTCTATTTCGGTGTACGTGCTTTTTCCTCTTGAGATTGGTCAGAAACAACCACAAACCCAACGACGAATCGGTATACACATCAGCTGTCAGCTGAATTGGGGTTGAGCGTAACATGCCAGTAACTCAATTTTTGGGTCTTATCAATACAACACTGGTTGGCATCGTCAATAACCGTCCGGCCAAATCGCTCGTCTCCGACATATGAATTGAGAGCAAATTGATCAGGTGTAGTATGGTGTATATCCCCAATCTGGTAAATCAATTGAAGTATACTGTACGGAGTCGTTATCGCAGGCGCTTTCAGCAGTGCACAGTATCAGTCACGGTTCACGGAAAAGGAAGTAATGAATGATAGGTCTGGACTGCTGTCAATTGAAAGCGGTCGCAAGTGAAGAAGGCACGAACGCATGGAAACTACAATCCAGGGTCTGTTGAATTGTGTGGTATCAGCTGAGCTACAAGGGCGAGAAAATTTTCCAAAAGAGGTATACTGCTGAGTGCGAGCTTGAGAACCCGTTGGAGCTCTCACCGCATGGTCTTAGAAAACCAAATACACACGCGCTAATAGGCTTGGTATATAGAATTTGGTGCATGCAACGAGGAAACGACTGTCCCTCTATCTTCAATCGTTAGCGGATATACAGTCGAAACTCGTACTACGTAGGAATTGGGTCTGTTAATCTACATAAAAAACTATGGTCGAATCGCTGTACGCTACGGCCGACACGTCAATCAGCGAGCGTCATGGTGAGTGTGTTCATCAACGCACTTGTTTACTGTAGTCTTTATGGAGCTGGGTACGTTTCCATCCTATGGTTGGCCTTCAAGTTTAGAAAAGCACCGTACGACGATCTATGTTGAAGCCCAAGTAAGTGAATCCGTATAAGTTCAGAATGATAAATGTACCTCTATCATATCCCCTACTAATCCATCGTGTCGCTGTCGTTCACCTCCTTTCGAAGACACCTTCGCGGGCTCATGCGTTCGTGTAGGCCTAGGAGCTCTGACACCACTCATTCCTTGGAGAGCTCGTCCCATAGTGCGTGGTGCGGAAGTTCTGTGTGCGTTGTCGGTGTGGTATGTGGAATGCAGATAGACGAGATGAATGAAGGAGTCAAGGATGCGAAGGAATCTACAATCATCAGGGGCTGTCCAAACTCAAACGCTGACGAAACGGAAATGGCGAATGAGATAGGCATACAATGTGGATTACTTTGGGTGGAAAAGTGGAGACACGAAGAGTATGTCAAGGGACTATTAGTTCTTTGATGTACGCAATGTCGGGTTATCCTTCTGCATCTTGATCACCTCCTTGATACATCTTGTATCCCGTTCAGGCAAAAAAAGAGGCAACCTAGTGGGAGTCTACTGTTGTTTCTTGTCTGAAAGAAGGCGTTGTCTATAAAAGGCAGCGGCTTTGGGACCAAGCGTCAATATTCCTTTCCCGTACGATATCTCGCACGCACAAAAAAAAAATCACGTGATTAATTTCCTAAAACGTCAATGGACTGTATGCATCAACTTCGGTGGGTAAGAATTGTAAGGAACAAGAGCTACTGGCTCATAAAAAGAGTAACGCAACCTCCTGTGTTTCAAATAAGCTAATTGTCTTTAAAATATCCATTGGTATGAAATGGTACGTATCTGTGATGCAGTTTTTGGAGACAGAAGGGGGCGGGAAATCTGGGAAGGAGTTCACAGTCGTTACATGCAGCTGTGAATTCGTATCAGTCGTCTACAGAGAAGGAATAATATATTGAATTTTTCTTACTATACATTAATTGATCGCATAGGCTGCCAGTGAAAATCAGCAATTTTGCACTAAGGAGAGACGCGCATTGATGAAGTTCATTGGGTAGGAAGATTTAGAATAAACACAGGCATGAAAATGCTACGGATGTAAGCATTCTAACAGTCAAACTGGTAGAATGTATCAGGTGTACGGAATCCAAGTTGCTCCGGCAGAGAAAGTCGTTGACACACGAAGCGCGCATGCAATGAGGCAAGAGACGATCCTTTCGCAGCATCACGTGTGAGCGTGAGCAGGAAAGCGGTCAATCATTCATTGGGGTGAGATCACAAATACAGGTAGTACTCAAAAACGAGGACGATGTTTGACCAGACAAGAAAGGACGTATAGAGCATATACATGGATCAACAGCCTGCTACAGGGCATCGAGTACGAAGGTACCGACCGGTGTACAAAGCTAAATTATCATTCATTTTGGCAATCTGCCGACGTTCGAACTTGAGGATCTTTCCCCACTGTGCAGCAGTCTGCAATGTTGCTTTCCCTTCCAGTATTTCTCGCTGCCGCTTCTGAAACCACTCCTCGCATGAGCGAGTCCAGTATCCCACAGAGAACCCACTCTTCAGCCACACCTGATGAGGCGGCCACCAAGATTTCGTAGTCTCTTGGTTGCGGATTTCTGTGGAACGGGATGAATAATACACAGAATACGAGACAACATGTATTTACCTGTCGGCAAATGGTAAACCCCTGCAATGACCTCGCGATCCCTATCAGTCAGAGTGAACATCAAGTATCCGAAGTCGGCATAATCCACTGGAGTCGCATGGGATAGCGCTTCAGGTCCGGGCGCCGCAAACAGGTCCTCGACATTGACTTCGTCGATGATCAACCGCCATACGATACCACCCGTTCCTAAACCGGCTCTTACGACCGCGTTTTGATTCAGCAATTGAGATCTCACTTGCAGGTATTGCTGGTAGTCAGCAGGGGATCCGCTGCATCTGTTGCCTTGCCAACCTAGATGTACTGCGGGATGATTAACACGGGAGGACGATGACTGTGATATCGGTAGATGGAGATGTGTGAAAGGGATTCCTCGAGATACGAGTTGTTGCAAGGCGAATGGAGGGGAAGAATGCCAATCCTTACGTCGCAAGAAATGCATGGCATCAACAGCATCGTGGATGAGAATAATATTCGTGGTAGGCAAACGTTGAGAAGGAAAGAGCTGATACACAGGAGTGTCGTGGTTAAGGAATCCGGATGATAGCTCTACTGTAGCGCACTCTGTCATGGACGAGGCCGACAGATCGAAGAGGTGGTGAGAGGGCACGTTAGGAGACATGAGTGCAGCGATAAGTGCACGTGCGCGGAGTTGATCAACTTCATCTAGACTATCGGAAGGAAAACCAAGATAGAACTTGATTCTCGAGAATGATTTCGCGTCTTCAGGAAGCGACGGAATGGCAGTACGAAGAAGCCCATAACGGGAAGTGAGGTTGGAGAGGAGCTGATCGAATACAATGTCGTCCACTTTGAAATTCAGCTGAATTTCGCTCCATGAACCGGAGTGAGACCATGTCTCTTGTCGAGAGCGCGAGGGAGGATCGACGGGAATAGGAATGATTTCGTCGTATTCATCTTCGGTACTGATAGTGTTGCCTGACTTGTCTGGTTCCGGAAAGAGATCCCACTCGTTGAAAAAGGCGTCATATTTCTTCTGTGCGTCTGTGTACATTTCCCATTTATCTTGTACAGCCGATCTAGGAACAGAAACGCGCCGGTAAACACCGGGATAAGCCAACGATTCTTCCCATTCATATACGCGTGCTCCTTTTCGTCCTGGGCAAACAGGGTGCCCGTTTGAAAGCGATTGCTTGTGTCGATGAAGCCGCTTTTGTTTCTCGCCCTGGGTTTCTATTTTTTCGCGCTCTGCGTTGTTCGCCGCCCGCTTAGCGAAGAATTGCTCCCAGGTTTCGGAAGGAGGTCTATCGGAGACGACTCTGTCCACCGGTTCTGGAGATGTTTGTGGAACACTGGGGGGAACATATTGGAAGAAGGGGATATAAACGCGAGGGATATTTGGGACGTCGGTGGACGGAAACCAGAACCACAGAGGGATTCCCAAACGACCGAAAGTCTTGAGAATGCAGTCCGGCCATTGCCATTGCGTGACAGAGGTGTTGACGAAACCTCCTAATCTCCTTGCACCTGTCCTCAAGCAGAAGTCTGCGACCCACGAATTGGAAAGTCCGTTGACCCATGAGTACGGCGCTTTATGGATGTCGACGAGGACTCCTGCCCATCGAGGAATTGAGATGTCGGACATGAGAGAATCGTGAGCTATGGCAGTGCCGATCAAATACGAAGTGTAGGTCATGAGACTGAGGAAAGCGCTCCGGGATGCCCAGGCTGAATTTTTGGCTTGTCGATATGACCCGAAGGAGCGCTGGTATCCATACCACGACGGAGGATTAGGACTTCTCGTGTACAACGGCATATGGGGCTTGTATGACGACTTCAACGCGTCGACAGTTCGGATGAGGCTGTTCTCGATAGAGACCCATTCCTGCATAATCGAGCTCCTGAGGACAAAAGAGTTCTTGCTGGAAACGATGGGAATGGAGGATTTAGTGACACTCAGTGACTGAAAGCATCCTGAGCAGTCGGGTACCTCTGGAGCAAACGCGGTCCAGAAATAGTCATCCTTTATCCAACGACGGTCGAAAGTGGCATCGAGCTCTGGCGGGCGATGGAGTTCTTCGCCGATATCCGCGTAGCATCGATCTCTGATAGGTACGGGTGGTAAGAATGCGTGACCTGGAGACGTCACGATGCCATCTTCAACACGCCAAACACCTGCCAACGACATTTTGTCTACCTTTTGAGAGGACATTCTCTGGAACTCATGCGTGAACCTCTCGTTCTCAACAAGAAAGTTAGAGAGGTAGAGAGAGAAACTGACCCTGGAAGGAGCTTATGAGCAACTTGGTTCGATCCTCAGGTTATTGTGGCGTGCCTTCGGCGATATGGAGCGAAAGCACAACGTCTTGATCAACAAGAGGGTACGATAGATCAGAGGCAACGTAGATATTGTATTTTCGACTACGAAATTCTAAAATGTGTACGAAGACGAGAGACAGACGAGAGACAGCCTGTGGCGAGTGTCAACGGCGTTCGGTAAGATTAAAGACGACTCTAGAGATAACGAAATGACTTCACGTCTTCTGCAACAAGACAGGCCGGTTGCTCAAAGGCTGCGTAGATATCGTTTGTCCGACAACAATATCTGGTGTTTGAGGTTCTTCCTTGAGGTTGAGAGACAAGACTCACACGGGGACGACCGAGGCAGGTGTCGGGGTAATATCACGACATAGGCTTACGTAAGTATCTTTTTCCCAATGAGGAGCATTTACGATCAGAAACCGGATTCATTGGAATCTGCGTTACAATAGAATACACAGACTAGACAGGCACAGGCAGCGAATAGCGGTAACACAGATGCACAGAGATAATGGAAAGACATAGTCGACTACTGTACAATGATTGGCTTCAGAACTAATCCTCGTCATTACTGAGGCTGCCCTGCATTATTATCCGAGTCAGTACGTTGGTAGACTTGAATGAAACACCTACTTGCCGTGATTCAGTTGTAGTGCTCGTACCACAGTGTTGTAACTGTATGGTTTGTAGCTCCTCTGAACCATCTCTCTCTGTATCTCCAGAAACTGAAAGGCTTCCGTGCGAAACCTTCGAAGTTTACAACAAGGCAACGTTCATCTCCGACACGGCGACAAGTGGATGGGGGGTGGGGATGAGTGCGATTCTCGACGAATTGAAAGTTGCGGCTTTCATATTTGCGGCGCTCGTCTGAGATAGAAGGCCACTGAAGAGCTATGGTCAGTGGTCGGGTGATGAGAGCTTCATTGTTAATCGTTCGAAGAGGATATGCGCAAATTGCACGGGATCCCGCCAGAGCATTCATGACGACAGTGCTCCACGTATGCATGATGGGGTCCAACGGATTTTCTAAGGTAGCGATGATGATATTAACAGAGCGAGGGCCTCGGACCAGTTTGAGTGATGCTTCTGTGCAGGGTAATTGGCGCGCTGGAAGAACATTTTCTTCCCATGGGACTACGCGTTTGTAGCCTTCGAGATGGAAGAAGTTGAGGAACGATACAACGGCATCGATGCGGACGAAAATGTCGAGACCGTTTGGTTTCCATTCGATCGGGACGAGAAAGAAATGGAGAGCGGTGGATCCACCAATGAAGGCATTGCGTACGTCAAGGAGTCTCCTGAAATGGTTCGGTACAGAAACGTATGGCGCAAGGATAGCGTCGTATCTCATATTGAGAACGAAGAGTCCGTACCAGTGGAGGATATGGCACGATTGTCGAACTAAAGTGAGGGATCTGATATCCAACTGAGACAAGATGGTCACTATCTGTTCGTCATACAGACTGAACGTCTCAATCAGCGTTGAGATACATAGGGGTATAAATGACCGCTTACTCGAGCAGAGAAGTACCCGAAGGCATGGTTGTACACGCGGAGAAACAACGTGGCAGAAGTTTCGATAGTAGATGGCGGCAGTAAAGGAGTACGCTGGTGCAACACGCTCTCAGAGGATGGAACGATGCGTGGTGGGCAATAGGAGAGGGAGCACGCCTGATAGAAAACATGGGAACTTAAAAGGATTTTGGGCCAGATATATATACGCTTACAATTAGCAGACGCTCATTGACCAGATTGACAGAACAAATCCGCGACGACGCAACATCGCAACATGCAAATCACATTTCGAATACAATTACACAGTTGTTGACATGACGGAATCAAACAGTCGTTAGAACAGAACCGAGTCGACCTCCACTCGCACTCCAGCTTCGACGGAATGCAAGAGGAACAACCTGCTTAATTCCAAAGTAGATCGCCACTCTTTCCATGGGTTCGTGCCAGTCCTCGGCTTCGGATAACGATTAATGAGGGCTTCGACGCACACGACGTCGTATTGCTTCAGGGCAAGTGGATTGATGTTAAGAGCCCCGCTGACACCCTCGCACAAGTCATAAACTTGTGTGAAAGGTGGAACCTTTTGCAAATATGAAATGAGCGAACTGGGTGCATCGAGCAGAAAGGGAGATATACATCGTCATCTGCCACGCTGGGGGCCGCCATCCACTTCCCAATCCAGATATCTGGCTTGTCGGGTGCTAGCAATGATCCCGACGTCAGAATGAGGCAAGCGGTGCATGAAAAGAAGAAGAAAACACCGACCTTCGGGAGGATGAGACAATAACTTTACAATATCTTTCATGCGCGCTCTGTCTTCGCCTCTGAAGGTATTGATCAGAACGCCGGCACGCCTGCAATTCAGGTGTTCTTTGCGAAAACCGACAGCTTGTATTTCGCCGACGATCCAAACTTTGATAGGTTCCTTATCGAGACAGACGTACGCGCTGACATCTCCAGGACCGTTGGTCTTGGGGCCAAACTTGAGCGGGAAGTCGAGGTTGTCGATGGAGAAAGTGCCGCATTCGGGTTTTGCGCGGGTTCGGCAATCGTTCAGCCGGCCTACCAAAGTCGAGTCCAAGTAAGCTCTTCCGCCTTGGCCGAGACGGAAGTGAGTCCATCGCTAAGACGGCGTACATGAGTATTATGAGATTCCAAAATGCGGAGGGAGTGCTTACTTGTTTGGGTAGTTTGAACTCCTCGGGTATACGAGCGGACCCGAAAGATCTGCCCGATGGAGACGAGTTGACTCCGGAATTGGAAGGCAGGGGCATAGAGTCGAGAGTGATTGATGGACGATCGAGCGTGGGCACAGGCTGGGTAAATGGGGGAGAGTCCGAGCGATGAGGCGAATGAACCAACGGAAGGCTGGATGCGGGCACAAAACCGGGAGGTGATTGAGAACGTGAATGAACGGGAGTCAAGCTGCTGCGATGTTGTATCTCTCCAGGGTCACCGACGCTGTCGTCAGCAATTGGAGAGACTTTGCTAACGAAATGAAAAGGGATTACCATGTGAACCTCGTAATAATCGCAGAACGTACCGAACCCGCTTCGATTGACGTTTAGGCTTGGGTTCCTTTGGCTCCTTGGGTTTTCTTTTCGTCATCGCGTAGCGATATCGACGAGACAATGAACTACAGGGATTTCTTCAGACTACAAAGTATACAGGATTATGGGGGTGGGGTGGAGGGGGGAGAGATGGAAGCGAAGGGATGTGGATGTCCTCCAGTCTTCAAAGCTGTCCAAGGTGAGATGTGAGAGTCTAGATCGAAATAGGAGGTTCTGTTTAGAAACAGTGTGGTGGAGACGATTCGAGGAGAGATCGCGTTTCAGATCTGACATGAGCCTTGACAATTAAAGGAAAAGCGTCGGGACAACCGAAATTCTGGTGAAAATGAAGTATTAAATCTGAGAATCTGGTATTTGCGGTTGATCTAGTTACTGGCTTAGTATTAGATAAAGGGAATTGTTGAGTAATGAAACCGTGGGCAGCTAACAAATGGCACATTTCTTGTCAGGTGCGCAATTTCTGGCATCTATGTTGATCGTTCTCACAAAGCGCCGCAGAATCAGGCACTTTGGTGAAGGAACTGTGGCCGCCAGGGTTGTCGCAGTTATTGATGGCGACAGAGGTTGGTAGCTCCGAAGAGCAGGACTGGGTGCCTCGAGATGAAGAGGAACTACACAACTGGGGGTTCGTCGGGCGGAAAATCGGCTCGCACGACAGAACGCGACGACATGCTCTGTTGTACATCGAAAACGGGGTAACTTCCGCTCGAACTCAAGTTTCCGTAAGAGTACAAGGGTTTGTGGAGCGCGCCACGTTGGCTACATTGGGGAATTGGCGAGGGTGAGTTCCTGATCATTGATGCGACGTGTTAATCCCATCATGCTAACTTGCCAATGAAGTTCCGAAGCCCACGCACCGAAGGCAATTCAATCTATTGTTTTGGGACCCGGCCGAGATGGAGCAACAGTGTTTGCACAACAACTCAGTGCGATTGCGATTCTGAAAGGGTATATTCGTCGGCAGATTGGGTATACCGGAGGTACGGATGCTGAGACGTCTGAGCTGTACCTGCAGCGGAGGGTTTTTGCCCGTGTAGGTATATTCCGTTCAGGGGTCTTGAGGGGAGCTAACTTCGAAGACATCTGGCAGGTGAGAGAAGGGGAAGAATACGTCGTCTTGGCACCAGCTGAAGATCCAAGTGCAGACGCAGCCAAGATTCGAGCTCGCTGGGCGGTGAGCAGTCGCGTGCAGATTGGGCGGATGACCGGAGAAGGGAAGATCGCGCGCTGCGCCCATTATCTCATCCGCCCTGGTGACTTTGTCGAAGCGATCATTACATTCGATATTGCCACATACGGGACAGGAAACGAGAGAGCTTGCCAGGTACACCTCGCGTTGGAGCAATTGGTTCAAATTGAATCCAGAAAGGAAAAGGTGGGTATCCTTGCATTCGTCAACTGAGGTCAGGCGATGACACTCAACGTGGTATAGATTACGGAAAAAGAGAAGGGAGAACGCCTGATTACAAAAGGGTTTGTATTTGATGACGACAGCGAAGGGTACGAGGCGGAGACGAATGAGATCCAAAATGGGGAGGGTCCAAGCAAGGGCGACGAAGTCGAGATGCTGGGGTAAGCGTTGGGGGTCTGCAAGGAGTGAGAAAGATATACTTCAATCTCGAACGCCCTTCCCCTCCGCTGCGGATAACCGTATTCACTGTACTTGTAGCTCGTATTGTTCGAAAGACAGCATGTTATCTAAACGAATGCTGCCGTGAGTAGTTGCAAAGTGACAGACAGATAACGGTCTAATCAGCTCACCAGATTTCCCGGCATCATGATCGCGGAGGTATTCGAGAGTATGGAATTCGTCGAACTCGCAAGACTGGCTGCACCAGGTTCCCATTTTCAGGATATCGCTCGCATGGTTCTTCATCTTCGGTACAACCGCATGATCGAGCGCTTCTATCCTAGGGCGATGGACTTACGCCGAAAGTTGAACGAGACCTCTTCGGTCATTTCTGGGTCACTCGTTCTGGAATACGCATTGTACGGTCTGCCTTGGATGTGCAATGACATGGACATCTTCACTCGAGAGGACTGTGCGGACGAATGGGAGGAGTTCTTTACGAAAGTTGGATATGTTCGAGTGAGAGGGGACAAAGCAGAGAGAAAGAAGGAGGATGGGGAGGAGGATGATGAATCCGATTATAACCCAAACGTTAAGGAGATTCGTACCTTGACAAGGAAACCGCGCGGTACTCTCGTCGATATCATCATATCCGACACGCCGAATGTGTTGAAACCTGTCGTTGGTTTCTGGAACTCTTGCTTACAAAATTTCGCGACGTTCGACACGTTCACTTTTGCCTATCCTAGAAACACATTCTCTCAGAAAGGGCATGTCACTCGAATGTGGAGACAAGATTACCGCGTTCCGTACTTGGTGGAGAAGTACATTGCTCGAGGCATCACGATCGCCACTCCTCGAAGGATTCCATACCATATGCAACGACATCCCTTCGTACGACGACACTTTGACGATCACTTCTCTTGGTCACTGAATATTTCGAGCGGGCGGGCGGGAGACGAGTTCGATAAGGCGGATATGGGAGAGTTGGCGGCGGCAGATGGTGATCTTCAAGGAATTGGGTGGTGCGACGTTGGTGTTTTGTTATTTTGACGAGATAACGAAGGAAAAGACTAAGCAGATTTCTTCTTGTGTCGATTACCTGTAAATATTCAAGAGTCCAACTCTCGAATGAGATCATTCGCACTCGATCCATACTACCTCCGTCGTTGCCGACATTGAACTCGGTGCCAGTGAGCATGCAAAACTTGAGCGCAGCCACAGAACAGGCGCTTAATCTGAGGATGGCTGGTCACTGGATGGTCGGCCTGCGTCAGCGATGCCCGAGTTTGTTGAACATCACCGTGCAAGGTCAACACATGCACAATGGACATGAGAAGATAGATGCCTGTCATTGCAGTCACCTCAACAGTTGGACTGTTGGAGTGTTATTGTTTACAAGAGCGTACATATCAGAAGTAGTGAGTCTAGAATTACACCCTATACAACAGCTGAATTTGTTCTGCCTCGAAGAATGTCTTCCAACGCAACCACTGAAATTCTCCGAGGGCACCGAACGTCTCAACAGAAGAGAAGGCGGGTTGGGTTACTCGTCTGATAGAAAACATAATCAAGATGATATCGTTCTTCCCGAGAGGAGTCGCATATGCACGCTGAGCTGTAGATTCGGAGGTGAAAGATGGAGTGTCGTTAGTGGTGAGGTCAATAAGCGGGATGGGGTTTTCTGTCTGCGCGGATGAAATGGGCATGTATAATACGAGGGTAAGTGCTTTCTGAACCTGGCGTTTCGAGAAAACAACTGATACCGAAAACAAGCGATGAGATTTGAATTCACTGCCTAGAGCAACATTGAGGAGAGTGAGACGCGACACAATGGTGAGACGCACCTGCCGGCGATGAACAAGCTAAGGTTTCAATTTCATGCAGACGTTGACTATCTTCATCTAACAATAGCTTGAACAGGAAACAAAACAAACTCGGTAGTGTCCTTTTCCGACGGCGAACATCGCGAACGCTTGAAACGGGGGAGACAGACGAGTGTTACCGGCATTGAGCAGTCGGATAAGCATGAGTAGGACGACATGATGGCGTGCTGTGCTTTCAAAGAACTCAAGTGTATGTACGGGGGCATTTCGTTCACAGAGTATGTGTTCGTGAGTGTATTCCTGAATTGGATCCAATTCACTGCGTCAGATACAGCTAGTTTACATTTGACGAATCTATCTGTGGCTTCATTCGTAGTAATAAACTGGAAAATCTGAGCAGGGGAAAGCTCTGTTGTGACCGGACGTACTCGAGGTGTTCACAAATAGGAACCAGGGGCTCAGTATCCAAGTTTAGCTCCGCGACTTTCTATGTCCGCATCTCTTTCTCTGTCGACGGATAATAGTTGGGCATACATGGACGGCGACAGAAAAAGAACGTATGGGGCCACTTGTTGTTTGCGAAGACGAAGAGAGGGAGCAAACGGAGGCCAATTCATGCTGATCGACGACAGGGGTGGGAGGAGGTCAGGGAGATTTGGCCGAATGCACTTTATCATGAGGCAGTCAGATTTGAGCACAACGTGTCCTCAATTAGGAGATGTTTGGAACAAATAAAAGACACGCTTAGTTCCGGAGTATTCCAGCGTCGTCATAATACAGAATACCTGTTCCGTGACCCACACCTTTATTTCCCGCCATTGCTTCAGACGGACACGCCAGGTGATGAGCGCTGCGAACTTATTCACGGAATCAGCGTCGTGAGCTCTCCCTGCATTGAATTCGTACATTGACACCCTCTAACGTGAACGCCGGCACAGCGATATTCTCATAGCTTATTTGGCTTGCTATGTCATCTCTCCCGAATCCTTGATCGCGCATGCCAGAATACACAACGCGTTTATCGTATTGGATGGCGGTTGTACAAAGGGGAGAGATATGTTATGTGTTTCTCTCCCCTACGCGGACTATGATCGTTTTCGGGAGTACCTCTTCTCAGAAGAACAAATCCAGCTAGTGAGAAGCCCTTGCCTTGAATGGCTTCCGCATACACGTTTTCCTCGAGACCTTCGCCTAAGCCAGATATCTCATTCGGAATTGATGAGGACAAGGAGTGGGAGGATTTGCTTAATAAGAAGTAGCGGGAACGACGCTTCTCTGCCTGTTCGTCGTCGATGGATTGGATGTCAAGTGGGCATTTGGCAGGGATGCGTGATATATCGGCAGGGTCCTCCGCAGTTACCAGAAGGGCATATCATCCGGAGTAATCACGACCAGCAGTACCTGTACGAATAAGATGTATTTCCGGAGCCGAGAGTATATATAGGAGTGCCCTAGCCCGACTTATGATCCATAACCTATGTCGCTCGAGAGAGACTTACAACTGCTGAGACGGCGCCGTGTCTCACTTTGCTTCTTGCCGCACCTGATCGGGGACAGGGAAGCTGGAGACCGACTCCGTGTATGCGGTCCTGTTGGCATCGGAACGACGATTGTCATCACACAAACAAGAAAACATGGTAGTCAGTACCCCCAAAATAACCGTCGATCAGGCACGCATGAACCATCCTGTGTTAAATTTCGGAATCAGAGAATATCTGATTCCGTCACCCCAACATGATACAGAATCGTAAGTCCGTATATGATATCACACCCATCACCGACATTTACTCACAGTGCAGATATCACCTCACGAACGTTTTCCGCGTTGATCGACACGGAGAGCCACACGTGTTTGTATTCATTTTGGAGGGCATTCNTTCTGCGATAATGAGCATGGATCGTACTGTGCGAACAGAGGGATTGAAGTCCGAATTCCATGTCATTCAGGCGAGGGATCTCAGACGACGGTCATCCACATTCAATGAGTAATTTAACTACGTGAGTACACTAATTCTTCGAGGTCTACGGGTACTGATCGACATCTGCCAAACGAAGAAACGAAGGGTTCAGGCGGGAGAACGTAAATGTGCGTGCAATTCTCGAAGGGGTGGATTACAAGTCTGGGACGAGGGAGGGAGCCTTCCATGGGAAGTGTGGTGCTTGATGCAAACGCCAACGAAAGCTGAAAAGAGTAACTGCGTCCCGTGTAATGTACTTATAGGATATCAGAAAGCTTACTTGGTTTTGTTGTCAGTATTTGTTTAGTTTTGTTCAGAATCGGTGTGCGAGGCGGTTCGCAAGCTGGGCAAGCTTGAAGGAAGAGGGGAGGGTGGCTCGTAAGGAACCGTTCCCCCTCTGCCTTGTGACTCCGTTCCTGACATGATAGTGTTCTGGGCGAAAGATGATGAAGATGTCTGCAAGGGGGCGATGCACGAATTATCACCTGCAAGGCAGCGAGGATTTGGGGAGTTCGTGAAGTCACCAGAAAATCTGAGGGTGACATGGGCACAGTTGAATATTCCCATGACATCATGCTGCGTATTTGAAACGAGAGGTCTTATGCCAACGCGGGACAAATTCGTTACCTGACACCAAATAATGCAATACACATCTCTTGTAGGAGTACAGTACCCGAACGCGATTAAGAGAAACCGCTTCAGAAGAAAGCTAAGACTGATTCAAATATCATCCAAGTCAAGAAGATCCTGGGTGAAAATATGGAGCGGATAATAAGATATGGCATACACAATACTTACAAACAAAACGTGTCGATTAGCACCAATGGCACGACCGATTTCATATCCCCCTTGAAACGCAATGAATGTGGGAGTCTGCAGATAGGGGGTGGATAGGTATTGTGAACAGGAAGCTATTGATGGGAGCAGCAACACGATTGAACAACGTACCCCACGAACCCCGAATTCTTGAGAAATTTCAGGGAACATTTTCACGCTGAGTTTGTAGAATAGGTGATCGTTGGGATGATGTGCTGTTATATCCCTAAAAACCGAGAGCATGACCTGCGACGGACTACACCAGGGTGCCCAGAAGAGAATAAAGACGGGAGTAGGTCTCCCGATCTATATCGCCAAGCATGCTTCTGAGGCACTGTCAACGTTGATATATTGGAAGGACGTACCAATTCCCTGAACTCGTTAGACGAAGTGATGTTGTACACGGTCATGGAGAAAAACAAAGAGCAACGAGGGGGGGAGTAACTGTCCGAGTCGTTTTACGGTCGGGTCTATTGCGCTCAAAAGGAGATTGCCGAAGGGAGTTCAATGCGCGGATCATAGACGCAAGTAAGCATTATGTGAGTCAGCATGATTACAATGTCGTCATTGAGTTAGGGGTTACGGAGTGGGTCGCAGAGGCCCATTCCCATCAAGTGAGCTCCCTTCGTCGTTGGACGCTGCTACCTTCTTACAACCCACACCGTCTGTGTACAGACCATTATTAGCAAGCCTTGTCGTACAAGTCAATCGCAGCAGTACTCGCTATGAATGAAGAAGGAGAGATACCACAGGAGGAGGCCAGGTATGCATTGGGTTTCCACAAGATGGCATGTAAGACTAATAAAGCGCGTTGAAGGCCTCCCCCTCCACCGTTGACTGCTCGGAACAATCTCGGGCGCTTGATAATCAAAGCAATGCGTAACGAGATCACAACTCAAGACATTGTTAACGAGTTGGAAGTACGCGTGTTTATGATGTTGCTCGATTACGTTCGCGACCCGGAGTTGCTCCTTGACCTCCTTGACAACACCGATTCAGTCATCTCTGGATCCTTCGTTAACCGTTTCATTGAAGGAGCGGGCAACTGGGTGGAGGGCGACATGGATATATATGTGGATATCCTCAGTGCCCATCTCCTCCTTGAATTTCTTCGTTCGCAGGGGTACAGGGTCACATCTCCTGCACGCAACAGAGAGAGGTATGGGCGCCGTGGTGGAGGTATCGAGGAGGTGATCAAGATGCAGAAGGAGAACCCAACCCGCCGTGTCGACATTATCGTTTCCAGCAACAAGTCAAGCACGTATCCCATCGCCCACTTCTGGGCAACTCACGTCATGAATTTCTTGACGGGGTCCGAAATTTGTATCGCGTATCCCGCTACAATGGACAAAGTCGGTTTCGTCGTGCCGAGCAGGATGCAGGAATGGCGTGTCCGGATCCTGAGGGGAAAGTATGAGCGTCGAGGTTACGTTTTCCCGGAGATGGAGAGGGCTATGCTTGGCGAGGTCAGATATTTCGGCGATGAGCAGTGTTGGATTCTGCCTATAAAACGGGTGCGAAGAAAGATTATGGGAGGTAGGATTTCTAACGCGGTCGTCTGGAAATTCTGAGGGGTGAAGGCGGCATGAATAGGTAAAGAAGAACGGGCCTGTACGGAATGTACTTTTAAGAGTTGCGCCATGTTTCCTACGACTCACAATCAATCGTCATAATCCCGACGAGATGCCTGATACCGTACTGAGGCGAAAGAATGAAATGCAATGAAAAAGATCGGACGTGTGCAGGAGTCTGCAACAGACCTTCGAGAGAGAAGAGGTAGGATTTCTCGGTGATGGGATCTTTTAAACGTGAATCCAACGACGACGCATTATATTCATGTCACAAGAAATGACAAGGTCCTGAGAGTATAACTGACGCATAGAATACAGAGCGGCACCAAGTAAAATAGTAAAGGATGAAGACTGCGTCGGAAAGGATTAACAGATATTACAAAGTGGTGTTTGATAGACAGTACTCACCACATCGACGAAATCCCCCACAAGTAACTGCGGCCTACTGACACGAGACAACGAAGAAGGTTTGAGGTCTGTTCCTGCAGACTGTGACGGTCGCGAAGGAAACTCCGTACCGATTCATAATAGTTCAAGGCTGACGGGGCGGATTAAATCAGTCGTACTCACCAAGAATCGGCAGTTTGAGCAAAAGTGAGAATAAACGGGTGATAGGAGAGCCGAGCAGATAACATAGAGGGAGACTGAAATGACAAGGGAGAGTAATTGAAAGTTATCAACAAGTCCAACCTGTTAATGGTATTCGCCCATGATAACAAGAAACGCTGAGTCGAAGCATATGTATATGAAGAGCCAAAAGGGGCCGTTTTCCCGAAGAAGACCAAGGCGCTTAGTAAGTCGGCGATGATCGTCGATGCCCGAATAGACGTCCCTCAGATACCTCCCCACGCAAAAGGAGCATCTGGTTCTCTTGCAGCAACTACATCAGACGGTTGGACTGACTGATTCCTCAGACACTCAGATCTGGCGCTCCTGCACAAGTTTATAAACGAATACGTTCACACGACGACCACCCATTTCAGCAAAATCAACATCTTCCACGACTTCCAATACGGCCTCTCCGTGATGTTGGGTGCCATCGTACGCCCATATCATCGAACTATTACGGATAGCACGAGCTGTGAAGTGGAAGCCTCCGAGGTATATCACTCCTTGTAGACTGTAAGTTCCCAATTCACGATGAGTATAAATTCGATCAAACAATAAAGTCAGATTACCGAAACTGGCAGGGTCGACTTCGACGATAATTAATTCAGGTACTGTCGTGAATTGAGAGTAATTCCATACAGAATTCGGTGCGTTGCATACTGAGCAGTTGCCTATGTTCTCGTTTCCTAATACATATTGAATGACATCACTAGTATGAACCACACCGTCGCGAGCGACGATATTTAGTACAGCTTGTGGTGCAGGCCACAGGAGAGTATGGTACGAATGGATGGTAGATAGCGAGTTACAGACAACGCAAGTTTTTCGCAGTGTTCCCAACTGGGTCCGATGTCTAAAAGTTACTTCCAGCAGTGCGGAAACCGCAGCACCCTCTGGACCGAGTCTAGGGAATCGTTGAGGGTGCCGCGCACTCAACACAGTTCTCCAATACTCACGAATCCGTTTCATGGATTGCGTGTCTATACTACCAGTCTGTTTTAGATTGAGTAGATCGGAGAAAAGAGATCTTCCTTCTGCATCATAAGGGGTGTTGTCTATGAACTGAAAGGTGAGATAGTCGTCTTCGATGAGGCCCCATACGAGAAACATAACACAGTCATAGCTACAGCTCCAGTTTAGATTGTCCCAAGGCAAGAAAAAGAAACTGGTTCGACATCCGGAGGGCGGCACCCTTTCCATTGGGTTTTCCATCGGGAGCGTGTGCACGAGTTCGCCCACACGTTTTTTTCCCCGAAACTTCTTGTCGACGAGTGCTTTGTGTGCTTTTGGAGGCATGAGCCATCCATCAAACTTCTTTACCCAGAACGAAATAGCAGCACTTCTGCTTGTCATTGGAACGTTCGCCGGAAGCCGATTATTGTACTGAAGGTCAGTCAAATAATCCAAAATTTCTAATTCTTTGAATTCTTGTCTCAAATCCGAAGATGCCCCACACGTCAACAGCCTGTCATTGAACTCTTGGATAATCACCGTACCTTCTAACGAAGAACTGCGAGAGAGACAAGTATATACAGATTGATGGGATCTACACGTGGTGAGATCTACTACGTTGTATGGTCGAGTGCGTCCTTGGGAGCAATAATCGCTCATGGCGAAGTTAGGCAGCAACTCGACCTGTTCTCGTCTAACCTTGACGAAACTCTTATTGGGACCCAAAGGACAAGTTATGCTTTTTGTAGAAGGATTTACGGGAACCACGTTGACAGGGAGCTCTCCGATTTGGATATTCTTGGGCGGGTTCATTAATTCAACGAAAATAGTTTGTATCGCGTCTTTTCCATGTTGCCCTGGTCGAGTATGGTAACCAACTATTCTTCCTTCTGCCCCGTTGGTCGCGCAAACTTCCGTTGCTTCATTGTGCTTCAGCATCACCGGCATCCCAATGCAGATTCTGAGAACTCCCGCAGAATGGGAAGTTACAGAAGGGGGCAACCTCCACAAATAACGCTGCATATTTCGAATACTCACGAGCTCTTGTTCCTTTGTCGCACGTGGTAAGGATGCAACGAATCCATCAACATTCCAGCGGTCTATGGAGAATAATTCTTTCAGAGGAGTCTGGTGTTCTCTTGAAAACCGGATTGACATGAGGTCATTTATGGCATCTCGATGAGAATTCAACCCTGTGAGAATCGACACGTATTTGAATTCCGGTTTATTCAACGTTGTTCTTGGAAATGTATCACTCAAAACCCGTGAATGTAGAAGGGCCAAATCATCTTTCGAGCAGTCCGCATATCGTAAGTTCTCAAGCAGAAGTCTGAACTTCTTATCATTTTCGGATTGACCGGTTTGCCTCATGTTCTCGCGCAGGATGACGACATGCACGAATTGGAACCAGACTGCTTTGCCGAGCCCGTCCTTTTCACGGGTCGGACCAAGCGCTTCCGTCGACAGCCCGACTTTGGAATTATACAGAGGAGGGCCATTCTTCGACACTGGTGGTAATTGAGCAAAATCGCCAGCAAGAATGATGGTTTTGCCCCCGAATGACTGGTGAGGGTTACGGAAGATTGCACTCAGTCGTTCACTTATTGCGCAGAGCTCACGACAGGAAATCATTGACATCTCATCAAGGAAAAAAATATCCACATGCTCCAACTGTTTTCGAAGGCGACCAAGAACCGCGTCACTTATGTCTTTGTTATCGTGACCAAAAGCAAGAACAGAATGATACGTTGAACCGTGGACGAGTGCCGCCGCAGATCCGGTGGGTGCCATAACAACGAACCTGTAACTCTCCTTTCGGGCAGCAAGAAGAGCCATGAGGCTTTTAATCACTTGTGACTTGCCTGTCCCTGCCATTCCACAGAGGATCAACCGTAGACGGTCCACGGTAGGATGTAATATATCACGAGCTGTCAGGCCGTAAGCTCGTCTTTGATCTTGATTCAACAAGAAATCTCTCGCAACCTGATCAACTAATTCCGTAGGTGTCATAGAACTGTACTTCCCCTGTTGATAGTTTCTGGAAGTATGCTGCAGTTGGGACGGTTCTATGATCTGGACGACACCTGTGTTAGCATGACAGTCTCTCTTGCTCTCTACTGCCGGAACAGTCTGCGTAAACTTGGGAATACGAGACTGTATAATCTCTTCTCGCGCACGGGCTAAAATATTCTTCCATGCTTTCTTATCCAGTCTAGGAAAGTCAACGACATAATCGAGAAAGTTGCGCATACCTGAATTGGTGTTAATCTCATCCGGTATGCGAGTTAGCAGATTACGCATGTCGTTCATTTGCCCAATGACGTTACGCATCTTGTTTCCCATTTCAGAAGCCTCCTGAGTGAATGCATTTATAGCGTGAGGAGAGAATATTTCATGGCCCCGTAATTGTTGTTGTAAGTACGCTTCCTCATCGAGCCTGTCTACAGTATCAGCAGTAATTGAACTTGGAAAGATTGCCTGCTTTTCCTGACGCCGTTTTGCTGCGAAATCATGGCGTTCGTCCCGACACTCATAAAGAGCATGCATATTCGCCATCACCTCTATTGCTTTGGCAGAGAACTCACATCTCAGGAATGCTGTCTTCCAGTCTTCATTTGGCAACCTTAATTCTAAACCAGTTCTCCAGCCAGTCGGATGAAAGAAGACCAACATAACTTTTGCATATTCATCGAAATCGTTTCCATCTTTGCGTGGCAAAGCGCCCCCCACTATCGTCACTGTCTTTGCTTTCTGAATAGGGAGTATATGAAGCTGATGAGTCGTCACGTTAGGATGATTGTGATGAAATATTAATCTGGGGCGCGGTGTATGAATCCCTTTCACGAGGTTGACCAAGTAATTGTATGCTTCTTCTTTTCGCTTTCGGGGCATAGCGTTGATATCAGTAAATCGCAGAAACTCATATAGGGACCACTTTTCTAACTCCGGTGGGCGGTGAATATAATCCTGAACTCGACTGTAGGATAATATATCCTGATCAGGCTTTGCAATCATAACGGTGTCCTCAGGTTCTGTGGTGAGAGTGGAAGAAGCTTCCCAAGCTCTTGTTACATGACTCACAAAAGACCTCCAATATAAAACCTTGAATTCGACATCAGTGTAATGATCTGGATAGCCCTGAATGTAATGGCATGCGAGAGGCCCGCCTATATGTTGCTTGGCAATGAGGGCGTTGACAATTCGAGTGAGTAACTTTCGCGCGACATCTCCTTCGTTGTCAGACGCGTCAAGAAACTCGTTTCTTCTGTCAAAGACACTTTTCACGGCCTCAAAAATATTATGCGTCTTGAGGGGATTCTTCGTGATATACTCAGTAACGTATACCATGATCGCACGCACTTGAGTCCCTGATATCAGCGGCGTGACATCACCGTTGCATCGCATCAAGTACGCTAGCAAACGACAATGATGATTCAGCAGAGGTTCGATTTGTTTGAGGATAAGCGCTCCAGTTTTGTCTTCTGCCCGAGTAACACCTTCGTATGTTCTGGGAAACCGACTCTTACATTCTCCTTCAACAGACGTTCGGCAATGAGCATTGTGTTTGTGCATGTTGGAATAAAACACCGTCCTATCGGTTTCCTCATCATACTGAACCGCCCATAGCCTCACATTCTCATCGGTCGGTTCACCACGAAGAGGCGTAGGAAGGGCGCAACAAGGATCCTCTGTACATGGGGCCGTGTCGGGGTCATTGATATCTGCACACATCTGTTTCACGTTCTCCATAGATCCCGTACAGAACTCACTAGAGATGATGCTTTCAATCCAAGTGAATAGCTTAGACTTGAACATATTTACGTCCTTCAACAACTCGTCTCTGATCATCTGCGGATGTTTGCAGCCTCTAATCCACAACAGCAAGTGCAGATGAAGAGTAAGTCGACCTTGCTCTTCTACCATTCCATAATGGGCAGAATGTGCACCAAAAATACCATCGGATCGCCCCGGGCGCAAGATCACGCTTATAAAGAGTTGCACCATAAGATGGAAAAACCTCGAACACGCCGCAGGGTTTTCTGCGATGAGAGAGAGACGCTCAGCACGAGGAGGGAGTACGAAGTGATCTTGCGAAAGATCCAACTTCTGCCCACACAAAAATAAGCAGATTGGATTCTTGAAGTCAACGGGAGAAAAAGTGATGAAGAACACTGGCATTCCCTTCTCAAAGATGAGGCTATGGATCTGATGCCTGCAATATTTCTTCGATGCAGTAGAACCGTTTATGCGTCCACTTATGTGGTCGATATGATCAAGTAAATCAAAAAATTTTGCTTCTTCTGCGTTTTCAGGTCTCAAGGTTTTGTGTGAATCACCTCGCCGAATAATGTTCTCGAGAACAATAGGATCCATTGTTCGGATACTCTTTGCAATGTCCGGGAATTTGCATCTTTTCGTAACAAGATAACCACCCCGAGTGCAGTCCCGAATTTGGGTGTGATTTAGTACAAGGAAAGGGAAATAATAATCTCGTTCAAACCTATGATCCCCATATTGGAGAAGCCGAGTCAAATGAGGCTTTCGATCCAAGCGCTTCTTGATATTCTTATTCTCCATACCGCCCAGACCATAAGGAAAGAGCCACGGAAACATGCCTGGAAATAACTCAGGGTTATGATAAATGGATTGGGGACGACTGCTACGGCCTATCGCGAGCACATCTCTTCCTTCCTTAAGATGCAGTAGCAACTCGGCGATGGTGGTATTCGTGTCAGTCTCCGAGAGCATGTCCGATGTTAAGCCCTGAACCGTAAAAGGACACGTTCCACTCTCCGTCCCGTCCTCATCGTCATCATTATGGACGGGTATATTTTCCCCTCGTTCCTTTCCACTACCAGGTGAGTAGGAGTACACACCCGCAGGCTCATCATCAGGATATTCATCAAGGCGAGTCAAGTCGATCTCCGTATCTGCATAGCCAATGTGATTGAGCTTCAACCACGCCAATGCCTCCACCACATACTGCTTGCGCACCACAAATTGGGTACGGTAATAATCTTCCACAGTAGGACGCGAAGGACCAATGAAAACTACCGCCAAACAAGCTTTGATGTCAGACGCACGAGGGGGCAGTACCTTCTGAACTTGCGCAACAGGTTGAGCGAACATAATAGCATTAGATATCATCCTCCGTTGACCCTTACGGACGCGACCAACACATGCATTGTGTCGGGACAAAGAAATCATCATTTGTTCAGCCACATTAAGTCGAGACAGTTCATCAGGTACCTCACCAACCCACTGACCATTCGCTAAGCTATACACAGGTAGACGTCCTGCTCGCAGACTATCGAAACATTCTGTACATATGTCAGCATTCGGCGGACCGCCCTCACGACGTACAACTTTCTCGTAGAGGATGGGACCTTCGAAACCCACGATAGGGTCTGAAGCGGCTAGTCTCATTCGACGAGCAACTTTCGTTGAATTATTGACCAACAGCTGCAACATAGAATCCGATACATGAATTATCTTCAAAGCACTCAGCGGCGTTAATCTCGCACATACAGCACATGCTGCTTCGCCAGCTACCAATTCAGAAACTTTATTCCTCCATTCATTCGTTAAATCTGCGCAGCGGCCAATCGTGAGCGGTTCCGGAGGAAAAGGATATACTTCTGGCGTGTCGTCGGGGGGCGATATCAAGTCAACTGCGATAGGGTTGATGTTAATCGCTAGTAAATCCAAACCTCCAATACGAGGTTTAGTTCTCTGGAAGACGCTCAACAAATTGTCACAGGATGCATCACAATGATGCTCCATACATTTCTGTAACATCGTCTCTAAAGGCAAAGAATGCGGCGGAACGCCATGCTTGGACATCACGGTACGCAAATTCCTCACAGGTAAATGGACACTGAGCACTGTCAACGGGACACGCAACGCAAACTCATGATCGTCAACATGATCATAATCATTCTGTACACGCAAGAACATAACTTTATCGTCATCGATGAAGTTATCAGCATCATCGAGGACCGCATAAGGACGGAGTACGGAGAACGAAAGCCATTTAGAACGAGAACTATACGCCCCCCCACGTAGATGGGAAGGGGGCAGTGGAGAACTGGTGGGTCGTAATGATAAACGACCGAAGAATAAAAGAAAAAACAGCGCTGGTGAAAGATGAGCGACGTATTGTCGCAGATAGAAGAAAAACTTACCATAAAGGTGAATGACCCAGTCTGCGAACATAAAACTGAACCGGTTGAACACTGTAGTTATCGTAACCACGATCGCAACTGATTGTCATCAGAATAGGGGCTTGGCGATAATAAAGAAGACTTACATCGCCAACGATAACTTGTGAATATTAAGAGAATACAGACAAGCGCAAGGAAAAGACAAGAGAGAGGATACAGGACAGAGTAAGGTTCCATTCGGACGAGAGTTTTGACAAGTCCAACTTGTAAATGTGAGCTTGAAAGCACAGCACAAAGGGCAGACGAACAAGACGAAGACAGGCCCATCTGTCTGAGTCCGCGGCAAATTCCGTCTGACGAATCAACCACGTGGTGAAACAGACCTGATCGCGCATTCCCGCGAATTCGCGTGGTCTGCTGCTGGAAACTACGAATTCGCGACATAAACGTAGGAATGCAAGATCTGTTTGCGACAATGCCCTGAGTGTCTCTGTCAGTTGGACTGATGGAACGCGTACGCGTCAGCGAGGTCGCCCACAATTTCTATCCTTGCAACAGATCACAGTACCATCTATCACGGAAGAGGAAAATCCAGAATTGAGGGCCTTATGAAACCGAAAGTGACGATTGGGACTTGGTGCTCGCACGGGCTCCAGCCTTGCGAAATGTCATAGACTCATTCCTCGACCGTGTAGTATTTAATTTTTATTACAACATCGATTCGACGATCAGATCTTTCTTCGTCCTTACACCTTCTTCTTCAAAATACGCAGGATCGCAGGAGCCGATTTATGCCGTGTAACGACAAAGCGTGTTTACAAGAAAAATGACGTCACTTACTCCGCTTTCCCACATTATGTAACGACGTTGAGTAAACTAGATACCTTTTGTAGTAATTTTCCGCCACAAAAGTCAAAGTGGAGATCGAATATGGGCCAACAACGACACGCACCAGCCAATTGAATCACTCCGGACTACCAAATTTCATTTCCGAACCCATATAAGGTATAGTTTGCCTCTCTCGACCTCAAAAACCCGCCGTAAGTATAAACCCGATTCTGAAGCCAGGAATCGGAATACGGCGAAGGAGATTTTAACCAGACATGATCGCTGAACGGGACTAATAAACAATTCCTTGCAGACCGCCGACTCACTCACAACCCTCCGAACCATTCCTCATTTCAGCTGGTATCAAGCTCAAGAAGCACCACTCCATCGTTTCCTTGGAATCATCGAGTTCAAACTATCGGCAATTGGAATCTTTGACGTCGAAGATCCCGACCATTCCCTTCTGCAGAGAATATCCAGGTCGACTCTCAGCAAGTACAGATTTCAAAGTAACGGGATCAGACGTACCCAATCCTCGCAATGACTCGGGATCACATCCTGTCCGTTGATGGCGAGCGGAGTTGAGGCGCACATCGAGGAAGGTGATCCTTGATACCATCCCCAGAGGCGAGCATGATAACGCTATTCGAGCCGCATCCAGCCAGACGTCAGTGAGGGCTTGGATACGAAGGATATTACTCACTCGGAGACCAGACTTGTACCCAACACACCCCTGATCGCAATTGCAAGTAAGCCAATCAACCAACCCGAGGTCTGTGCCCACAAATGGTGCATACCTTATCCTCCGGCGTATTCCAGTAGGGTTGACAGAGAACCTCCTCAAAGTCGACCATCCAGTGACCATGAACCTCTCCATTCTGTGACATTGCGTCAGATGATTTATGCTATGCTTATTGACTAACACACCTGGAGCCTTTCGCACCAAACCGGTTTATCGATGGTACGACCATGGAATTGAATCGGCATCTCTGCGCAGACTTGGACTGGATCCATGTAGGAAGGAACGTTGACAAGTCTGGCGTTGTACGGGCGAGTGCCGTACGAAGTGCATGCATGGCCGAACGGTGTGTCCCAACCTATTCCCAACCATCTGCGCAACTTTTCTTGTCGCTGCCTCTCTTCCTCTGCCTCTCTACGTTCTATCTCCCAATTCTGTTTGTCTCGGAGGTATCTCTCAAATTCCTTCTCCCACACGGATTTCTGCCGCTCGTGTTCCGAACGAAGCGCTGCTTCCTTCTTTGACCATTCAATCTTGGATCGATTATACCTGACTTCCAAGGCGTGTTCCTTGACATCCCATTGGACCTCAGCATAGTTGAAAATGTTATTCTCAGTCTCTCACCTTCTCATCCCACTTCAGTCGCGCCTGTTCCCTGTCCTTGTGCAATTGTAGATCCTCCTTCCTCCAGCGGACCACATCAAGCTTGTGTTCGGTCTCCTCTTGCTTCCATAGTTCATCGCGAAGTTTGATTGCCTCGGGATGTAAGGCTTCGGTGAGACGAGAGTTCAATGACGTGTTCTCCCTAAGAGTACGCCACATCAAAGAGAACACCATAATACTTCCGAGTATAATCAATACTCGATACTTGAAATGGAGCATGGTAATAGGATCAATAGGTCGTTTCTTGACCTGCCCAATCAGGGGCGTGGTATCGCTGCTTTTCGAGTTATGAGAAAACAGTACGATCAAAGAGGAGAACAAGCGCGTACAAGGGTGCGGTTTGGTTATAGGTCGGCATTGTACTTGTGCGATAGGAAGGTGGTGGAGACGCATAGCATTGCTACATGCCAAGTCAAGCACACAGAACTTCGAACTCGATTATAATGCGTGAACCTACAGCATTGTTCCTATTGTTGTACCCGTGTTGCGAGATCCTCGACGACGGATGATTCTAAGGGTATAGTATTCAGTGTTGGACCATTTGACTCGTCAAGATGGGTAAATATTGATAGGCTACTCACCACTCCGTGGTTGTAAGTATCCCGCCTGGGCATGTCTGGATGCTGGCCAGCGCGAGTTAAAGAGATACTGCTGACGAACGAGTCGGAACGCCTTGCACGCTGGCTTTGTCTCGGAGTGAGAGGCAAGACTGGTGCCTGAGGATCTGGACAGTTGTTTTATGCCAGTTGACGTGGGAAGAAGTACCTATCATGGTAAACGAGCAGCCATTCTCATATGAATACCCACCAATTATTTCTTAAAGGGAAGGCACTCATGAATCGATTCACGAAGCCGCGTTGAGTATAAGGAAAGTGTATGACTGAATAAGGGATTGGTCGATGTGCCCAGGCCTCGCTTCAGCCTCACTGGCGACTCCAGCGTCTGTTTGTCAAAAAATCCCGGAATCGACCTTGACTTATCCGCACAAAGCAGGCCAGCCATATGTGTATTCCTCGGACTAAACAACCAGCGCTGCTGGTAGGAAATCCTTCTCCTCCCTTAGAAGACGTCATCAAAACCCCTCGGTCCCTGACGACTCACTTGCAGTCAGGCAATTCCACCCCCTCAAGGTGCCAGTTACCTCTTGAGCTTATCGAGGCCATTCTATTCCATCTGCGCCATCGGAAGGCTGCATTGAAATCCTGCAGTCTCGTGTCCCGAAATTGGACACACTATTGCAGGCAACACCTATTCCGCCAGGTCACTTTTGATTGGGACAGGAAAGACTCACCACGTGGCAACAGCGAATCGTCACGGTTTCTCGCGTTGTTGGACGACTCTCCTATTGGTCATTTCATCCAAATTCTCTTCATTACGAGTTCCCCATTCTCCACGGCACCGAGATCACATGTTGATATCACCACAGAATCCTTCGCCCGTCTTCTCTCACGACTTGAAAACCTCAAGTTTCTCCATATCAGATCCTTCCAGATACGTCTTGAACCTCAGGCTGAGAAGGACCCCCTTGTTCTACAGATGTCATACCATCGCTCCCTCGATAATCTCGTCATTGATGACCTTACCATCAGTGATCCTTCTTTCAATTACAACGAATGTTCACCAATCGCCACCTATCCTTTCCTACGTTTCCTTCACCTCTTCGGCCAGATTAGTTCACTCAGTTTGGGACGATGTTTCTACAAGGGGCGGCCTCTCTCAAAAGCAAATGCGATATTGTCGCCCCCACCGAAATTCAAAATCCCCACGCTCAAATTGACCACAGGACTGGAGATGAATTTCTCCAGTAACTCCGTGAAAGCGTTCTTGGAATGTATCGACCTCCACCAATTAGAGTCCTTTCACGTAGCACAAGCACACTCACAGAATATCGGACTGACCAACTACATTGTCGAAAGGTCTCCCAACCTCACGAACGTCTCGCTTAACCTACCCGACTTTTTGTTCATGCAAGAAGACAGGTATTATTGGAGAAACGGTACGCCTCACGCCATCGAACCCCTCTAAAATATACGCTGACTTTGTGTCAATCGTTTAGAGTATGTTGACGATTGGAACTGGAATGGCAGTCCATTATTCTCTTTACGGCAACTAGAGAGCATCACAAGTGGCATCCATTTGATTGGTGATAACGAAGGAGACTACCATAACAAGTGGGTTCAAACCATCCTCAAGAGTTTGCTGCGAGAAATGAAACGCATCGACCACGAATTCATCCTCGAGTTATCGGTTCTGTTGGAGAAAGGACCTAGTGCCGTCAATCTACTCAATTGGAGCGATATCAGATACAGGATGGAAGAGCTTCCGATGTTGACGAAGATGAGTCTCCGAATCAATGTCTCTGGGCTGGGAGGTTCTCAGGCTGTCGATCCTGATTTGTATGATATCCCGCGGAGAGATCTACTTGCGTTGCGAGAGCGATGTGGAGTTGAGCTCGACATTCCGTGATGGCAAGGTCGTCTCATCCGCCATTCTCCCTGTGCACACTTGGAGGGACTTCAACTCGGCAAGTAAACCTGATCGTGTTGGCAGCACTGTCGTGGTACACCAAAACCGTGTCTCATCAAAGTGTATTCCATTAGTAGACAAAATTAATACAGTCCTATTACCCAGCGTGTCAAGCGAGCAAATCAATTACAAATGAAAGAAGTGAAGGCGTAGGCTAGCGCGCCAAATACAATATTGTACACAGATCATCTATTACAGGGCACCGGACACGCAAAAAATGGTAAAATGAGGCGTATTCCAACAGGTGGACAGCTGTACATGAATATATGACTGGCTAAAACTTCAATTAAGGCACAACTGTTCAACAAAGATAGATTGCACTTACCTTTGATCGTTCCAGGCTGCTAGTCCAAGCGCCAAAGCCCTACACGGTTTTGGTGTACCACGTCAGTGTCGGAGACACGGTTTGGTGTAACAGCCGAGTCGAGTCTTGACGCCTAACACTATTCCCCATCCAAACTAGGAAATGCCTGACCTATTTTAGCAAGAGGTACGTTCACCCCTTAACCACATACTCCCCGTTTATATTGTACTTTTCGTAAAGAATCAACTGAAGAATGGTCTGAAAACAAGATTTGGACGTGCTCGGGTTTCAAGCAACCAGGGTCCGATCCACCCCTGCCGTTTCTTCCTAAACGATATGTAATTTGGCATACGTCTGGTGTCTGCCAGATGACCAGCGAGATTTCTTTAATTCTTGCGTCCGTCAAGGTTCCTGCACGGATTTGTGGGCGCACATCCTGCCGTGCTTCATGTCACTACGTTTGGCTAATAACACTCAACCTGTGGGGAGCAGAATCGCACCACTGTTGTACAGCACTGGTTCCACCCTGGCGCCAACCACGTTACTGTTCATGCCACCCATCACCGATGAATGGAACCTATGATCCGTGATTCATATCCTCCGGCATTGCGTGAGTATACATTCGCTTACTTCTGTTGACACAACAAGCAACTGTCTTTCCCTGAAGACCATAGCCTCGACTCGCCAGCTTTTATAAGGGACAAGCTTCAGCGAGGTCAACTTCAGCGAGACTCACATTTGTCCCAACCTGGATCGACATGACAACTCTCACTATCCCCATCGGCGACACACGTTCCCTTCTATTCCCTCTCCGCGATGGTGACGTCGTCAGCTTCATTGCAAGCACCACCTTACTTCAACCAGACTCCAGTCCTAACGGTGACAATACGTCGCTCAACTTGGTCTCCGGCGATGATGACTATCTCCTCCATATCTCATTTCGTCGCGCAGACCAATCAGTCAGATTGAACAGTCGTCGTCCAGACGGTCCCTGGGGCGCCGAAGAATCATTCAAATTCGATGGATCCTTCACCGATGGACGGCCATCCGTCGTGTCTGTCAGCGTTCGGGGCTCCAAGTACTTGATCGCCATCGACGGACGTCTACGATACACCTACGCTCAGCGTATCAATGCTCCTGCGAAGGGGCTTAGATACGGGAGGAATGGTGACATGACAACGGCGATCTTTGGAAATTCTGTCAATGCGCAGGTTGTTCATACGTTGCCTCCCCCGAGTAAGTTCCTTGGAATGATGCTACCTGTCTGAGGCAGTACTTACGAATTTGCTTCAGATCCCTCTCAATCATTCTCCATCAATGTTGGGGATACTTATACCTTGAACTCTGCTCTGACGAACGATCAATTCGTCTATTTCATCTCCACCACTACCTCCCTTACTCCCGATCCGAGCCCAGGAGGTGATACTACCTCACTCAACCTTCTTTCTGGGGATGTATGTGAAATCCGGTTATACAATTCCAATACTCGCTGACCCTGATGTTCCCTCTGTCCAGGGTGACTGGCTCCTCTGCATCTCCATTCGTCGTGTCAACAACACAGTCGTCTTCAACGCGCGCAATGCCACTGGTGGATGGGGGGTCGATGAAATTATTTCAAGCAAGGGATTCTTCCAAGAGGGTCAGCCTGCTTCGGTCATTGTCCAAAACAGATCATCGGTTTTCGATATTTATATCGATGGTATCCTTCGCTACACGTTTAAGAAGCGGATCAACCAACCAGTCAGAGCAGTCAGATACCATAGAAATGGTAATATGAACACCCAAGTCTTTGCATACAACATCAATGTCGCCATCGATGGACAGTAGTGCCGAAAACCAACGGCTTATTGTAGTCTGTAGTGACTGTGACGTAGTACGGATTCGAATAGTTGTTTGTCCTGAGACTGATCCATGTATACGTTGGTTAAATCTTGGTTCAACAGTGATTTTTGTTGATGTCGTGCGCAGTGTTCGGGGATCTAATGACACAAGCCGGAGTAAGATAAGTATTACAGGATTTGTGTGGTACATACCGGAGGTTCAATCGGGGGACAACTGTACCTACTCGTCGTGTATAAGTGTAGGATGCCAGTGGGCAGTACTCAAAAATCATGTGAGAACACCTCGTAATGTTAATCGAGAATAGGCTCGCTCTGTTGGCCCAGCATCAGAGCGGCCGGTACGTCGCATTCGGGCTTGATCCTCAACGATTTTTGACATCGGAAAGAGAGAAGGACGTGCTCGGTGTTCTGGTGAAACATGGTTCGCCCGCGTTAAGCGCAGGTGGCATGCTCTAGCTTGAGATGGTAAGAGGGGCCTAAAATCTTGAATGGAACTTGAAACGCGTACTTAACCTGTGCGTGTTTCCGCTGTCCTCATAGAATCTATTGTGTCAGATACACGATAAAATATGCGAGGGTTGTTGACTATGCACCAGGAGCTTTTCGCACCAAACCGGATTTTCGATGGTGCGACCATGGAATTGGATTGGCATCTCTGCGCAAACCTTTCCAGGATCCATGGATGGAGGAACGTTGACGAGTTTGGCGTTGTATGGGCGGGCACCATATGAGACGCATCCATGACCAAATGGCGTGTCCCAATCTATTCCCAACAGGCAACCCTGGTTCTCTTGTTGTCGCTTCTCTTCCTCTGCCGTTCTACGGTCTATCTCCCACTGTTGCGTCCTTTCTCGACCACTCGATCTTGAAATGATGATATCTTTCTTCCAAGGCGTGTTCCTTGATATCCCTTTCAAATTTAGCGTAGCCGGAGTATTACTCTAAGTCTCTCACTTTCATATTCCACTCCAGTTGCGTCTGTTCCCTTTCTTTGTGCAATTGTAAATTCTCTTCCCCCCAGCGGGCCACGTTTTTGCTGTGCTCCGTCTCCTCTTGCTTCCAAAGCTCGTTGCACCCGGGTTGCGAGATACTCGGAGGATTCTGAGGACACGGCATAGTATTCAGTGATGGACCAGGGCCATTTGTCAAGACGGAGATATATCGATGGGCTACTCACTGCTTCATGGTTGTAAGTATTCTGCATAGCCATGTCTGGACGCTTACCAGCGCGACTTGAAGAGATGTTACTGACGATGGACTTGCACGCTGGCCGTGTCTCGTAGTAAGACTCGAGAATGGTGCCTCGGGATCTGGACAGTTCTTTTATGTGAAGAAGTACCTGTCATAGTAAACGAGCAGCCGTTTTCATATGAAACCCCACCATCTACTATTTCTCAAAAGAAAAGTGTTCATGAACAGAACTTGAAGGAAATGTGGGGTTAGGAACTGATCAACGTGCCCAGGCCTCACTTCGGCCTCGCC